>VMDR010001239.1:0-138466 GCA_007922815.1 Macrotus californicus
CTCCTCTCCTTCCCCCCTCCCTTCCCCCTCCTCTTAGATAAAGCTTGTCTAGTAGCATGCAGAAGAAAGTTTTATACAATGAAGTGAGCCACAGGCCACCTAGAAGTTATGAGAATGCACTAGATGCAAAATATCAGCTGACATGTTACTTTGTAATACAGAAATGAAACCCAAGAAGGATAATATGCTCAGACTGTGGCAGGATGGGGTGGGAGTAAAATTTTTTGTTGAAGCAAGTTCAAGGTTCCACTATGTTCTCAGAATATACTGTGTACATTTTTAGGGGAATTGTTTCATTAAACAAACAGCCAGCCTCATCTTTGCCAGACAGAAACTCCTGGGACGGAATTTTAAACAGATTTGATAGCATAAGCGGTGGGAGGTTTGCATGCAGTATTGCCCAGTGATAGACTCGGCTTCTGAAGGCTTCAGGGGCTGCAGAAAAGGGAACACATGTTGGGGTGGGCCAGGGGCGCTTGTCCAGTTTCTGCCAGGTTTTGCTTTCAGAGAGGAGGTGTGAGTTCTGGTGCATGGTGGCACTAAATAGAGCTCTTTAGAGAAAAAGAAGATCATAAAATGTTGATGATGAGTGAAGTCTGTTTTCTTTTAGCTCTTTCTCAAGGTCTGTACATGTAGAACAAGACCCCAGGAAGGACAAGTTGATGTTGGCTTGGACACTGGAACTTTTGATTCTGAAATTTGGGGTTCCCATTTATAAGTGTGAATATAAAATGTGAGAAGATGGGGAGAAAGTTGCAATATAAGGTGAATGATTTTGCAGAGAAAAGGGATAAATTGAGCCTCGCTGGAGCTCTCCAACCTAAATAAGAAAAGGGAACATTATTTAAGGGATATATGATTTGAAACGTGAGAAGTCAGGTGAAAGTTTAAATTGGAAGAGACAATTTCCAAACAGATTCTTCTAATTTCTAGAAGAAATACTTTCTACTTTGATTGGAAAGTTTCTTTTTAAAAAAATAAACTATTAGACTAATTATTTAGGTAAATAAAAATTGAGTTTATGCTTCTTCCCTCTTTTGCCTTTGATGTGTACAAATAACTGTAGCATATGACATGTAAAATGTTCACATTTTTTTCTTTACAATTTGCTACAAAGGAGATGTTTGGACATCTTAAGTTGGGCAAACATATATCTCATGCCAGTGCCCTTTGTGACATTATTTTAATACGTATTTTAGTGCAGAATCATAGGAAAAGCAAAGCAGTTGATATGTTTCCAGGGCAAGAAGACTGACCTCCTAAAAGAGAATGGGTATCGGAAAGGAGGAGAGGACTGACCTAGAGGAGGAGAGTAAGGCGCTATGCCATTGGCTCCACTTCAGTTTGGACAAAAAGGGCCTAACCCAGTGCTTGGCACACAGGAAATGAGTATTTCTTCCTCCGTGACTCCTCCCCTAGTCCTGCTGACCATGATTTTCTTATATTTTGTGTTCTCTCTGAGTTTCCATTTTCCAATTAGTTGATCTAAGAGCACAAGAGTGACAAGCATGGTGAAGAGTCCGGAAATCATATCACAGGAACCTCAGTTAAAAGAAAAGGAGGGCATGCATTTGCAGGCATGTCGCACAGAAGGGGAGCCGAACCTATCATGTGAGGCTTTTGTAGGTGGCACTAGGATCAGTGGGCGGAAGGTGTAGCACAGTGGACACTCGAGTCCTCTGAGTTGCTAAAAAAAGAACTAGGATGCAGAGAACTCATAGTTACTGTGGGTACACTCAGCTTATTACCTGCCCTTTCTTGTACTTTAGGCCCCTTTTTTGTGGGGGGGTGCTGGTTAGGGCTTTCATTGCATCGACCATCTCTTTTGTCTCAAATGGGTTTCCCCCTTAAACTGGATATTTTCTCCTTTAATAAATCTCTTTTCCTTCTAAGTTCCTGGTCATCCATTCATTGCATCTGAGCGAGAAACAGGCACCAAGTCCGGTGGAGTCGATCTCCTTGCTACCTCTTGAGCCGGCCCTCTTTCTGTCCTACCACTGCTTCATCACAATTCCTGTCTCCCCCTTGAGATATAAGCTCCTCGAGGGCATGAGTTCCTTTTATTTTATTTTTTATCCCTAGGTAGCACAATAGCAGGACACTCAGTAAATATATACTGTACGAATACATGACTGTCAACAATTTATTTTGAGGCCATTTTAGTTTTGAGTGGCAGGTTGGCCCATTCATTCAATAAATATTTTGAGCATCTACTCTGTACGTTGGGGATATATGAGTAAGACACAGTAATTTTTCCCCCAAAAGATCACATCCTACTTGGATGGGAAATACATTAAAAAAATTGGCTTTGCTCATGCAATGTTATGAAAAGAAATGTGTACTTGATCAACTGAATTGGAGCTCCAGTGTATGAGATTCCTACACTTTGCAGGGGCCTGCACCAGCTCTGACAGGTGTTCTTCAAGAAGCCAAGGGTAAGGTTTGGGGACACCAATATCAGAATAAGTCAGCTAAGCAAGTTCAGGAGGGCAAGTCACAGTTCTGGTTCTGACTACCAGTCCTTCCTTGCGAGGGATTATCTTCCCTTAGTCTAGATGTTCTCGTTTACTTTTCCTTCATGGGACTCATCTCTCTCCACATCAAAGTCCATTCCACGCTGGTTCACCACCAAACGGGCCCCTTCTTATAGTCACAGACCTTTTGAGTTTTCAGCCTGCAGTTGTTTGAAGGTCAGACTTTTTGCTTTTTGGTCTCACAAACATAACTCTTCTGTGATCCCCCTAGTTATCTATTTTCCTAGTTCTAATTTTATGAATCCAAGTCAACGCACAGAACGTTAGTCCTGAGAGGCCTCTTCAGTGTTAGGTGTTCTGTGAAGCACTCCATTGGAAGTGCTTATGAATGCCTAGTCTTTCTCTCCACCAAATGTTCTAGTCAAAGCCTTTTCTGCAACTTCAATGGGAGTGGCTATATAGACCATTCTGGATTTAAGAAGGGAAAAAAGTACATTTCTTGGCCAAGTGTGGCCTGGAAGACTTCCCCTCATTACCACTATGCCCTGCTTTCTCTGCTTATTTCTGGTCTGCAGCTACTAAATGTGCCCAGGCTAAAATCTTCCCGCAGCAGAAAGTGATTTTGTTATTTTATCTGTTTTGTATCCCTCCCACATGAGCAGGACAGGTATTACTATTTTGATAGAGGAAAAAAGAAATATAGGAATTTTGTATATACGTGTACAAATGTAAATTAAGTTGTATACATGTGTGCTGATGTCCACAAGAAGTAGAAGAGTCAAGGGAGAAAGATCAGAAGAGGGAATAACATGACTAAGTACAAGAATTAAAATTTGGTCTTCAGTATTCGCGACCTCAAATTTAGCTTTTTTCTTTTTTTGTCTCAAATTTCCTTCCGTTTAATCTCTGACTGTTCTGACATTCAGAATGTCAGACGTACAAAATGAGCTTTGTCTCGTGAACCCTGATGCCCAGCCCCACAGTCTGAGTGACTGACTCCATGTCAACAGCCTGGACACACCCAGGCCGTGGAACGCCACCATGTCACAGTCCAGGGAGGAACAGGCAAAGTCTCAAGTGTGTCAGTGGAATCACAAGAGATTGTGTGTTCTGGTTTTATTATCTGGTCAGTTACTCATTCACCAAAAATGTGCTATATGCCAGTGATGTAAAGCATATTTACTTTATCAATAACTTCATTGCCTTGCAAGGACCGGGGGTGGAGTGGGGTGGGGTGGTATGAGAAAACCAAACGTAACATGTGTTCAACTCTTTCCAACTCATTTAAAATTTCCAATTAGTCTAACAGGTATTTGCTTTGGTTCTTACTTTCCACCTCGGGGAATTTTCTATCCCAGTGCCCAAACTATTTGGGGTCCCTCTTCCAGCTTTCTGTTTTCAATTAGAATTAAAGAATTAAATTCTGCTATTATTTCTTGCTCATCTTCTACATATCAATCTCAGCATCTGTACTGGCTTCTGAATTCACAGGCACCGAAGTGCTCTTGAGAAAATACCACCTTCAAAGTTTGTGTTCAGGGAAGGTTTAAATCCAAAACTTACTTAGACCTCTTGGGCTCAAGATCACGTAGATGTTTTTCTCAGTAGTTCCTTCCAGAGTTGAATCACAAAGAGTCACATGTTTTAGACAATGTACTAAGGCCAACCCCAGATTATTAAAAGAGAAGTATTTGGGCATGGTAACCTCAAACTTAAAATATGTCAACTGTATAATGAAAATTAGGCAGAACATTCAAGTCAGGCATGAATAATCATCTTTCTAAACTTATCCGATGCTCTCTGCCAACTCCTGATTATGTGGGAGTTGCTATTCTGTTTTTCAGATTCTCTGGGGGTCTCCTAAGGTCATGTTCTGTCCTAGGATTCAGGTTTCTATGCTTAAATAAGAAGCCAAATTCCAGGCTATTACTTCTAAAGAAGGTAGGGAACAACACCGCAGCCCCCGTGCCCTGACACTCTGGGGTAGGCCGGCTCGACCTGGGATCAGATTAAGTGGCAGCTCAACTGCCTGGCTTTGGAAATCTTCCTGAAAGTGCCACCTGACCTTGGACTGAAAGTCTGTTCTAGTGTCTTCCACCTGGAGACTGTTGTCCCCAGAAGACCGTTGTTAAAACAGCCCAGGCAAGGCCAGGACTGGCCACGGTTATGTAAAATATATGTCGAGCACCTGGCTCGGGGCTTGTATGTGTTTGTCCAATGAAGGGATATTTCTTGTGGGAGAAGAGAGGCCCTGATTTAGTTTATCCAATTAGCTGAATTAATTAATGCAAACAGATCATGGTTGTGACCAGAGACTGTGGCTTAAAGAAGACATTCATAAAAGGCAATTGGTAATGAAAGGAGAGAACCGGGCCACACACCTGGGGAAAGCTCTGAGAACCCCACTAGAAATACCGAGTCAGGACCTTGGGAGAGATGGGCCCAGGCGTGTGCATCCCCGCCGCCCCCCCCCCCCCAATCCCACAGGCAATTTAGACACAGCAAAAGAAAGTTTCCTAGAATAGGCTTGAATTTAGTGCTTTCTGGGTACATGGAGAGATAATAGAAGCTTATGAAATGCTAACTGATTGAGTGAATAAGTAAATTAGGGACTAAGTAGAAGCTAAGGCCTTTATTACAATTATAGCCTTGCTGTCCCCGTTGCACCCAAGCTCGAACCTCTGTGCCAGCAGGGCCAGTCCCTCAGCTGGAAACTGGAGAATAAGGAGAAGACAGGTTAATTAGCAATGAGGAGACAAGCAAGGATGATGGTTGAGAGAGCTGCTCGGGATGCTTTGGGTTATATGTGGCCTCCCCCTGCTCCCAGAAAGGAGGCAGACTGACATTTTGTCTCCTCCAGCTGGCTTAGAGCATGTGCGTGATTGAAAGTAATTTATGGCTCCTTCCCAGGCTCAGCCTCAAAGCAGGAAAGCTGACATTAAAATGGTTCATGTAACAGAAACGTGGCCTTGCAGGAACCCCAGAGGATCTCCAGGTCAGATCAGCTGTCCTTCATTCATCAAAAGTTGGCTGCATCTCACAGCTGTACTTGGAACAAGTCTACCCTTCCATCATCGCGGCAGACAGCAGGTTCATGAGTAAGATTTTAGCGTGACACGTGGCGCACCTTGTTATTGTAACCTCACCCAGTAACATGCGGTGTCTCAAGGACTGCATCCACCTCCTCATCTGCAGTGCCACGTTTAGAATGTGCATCTTCTGTTATCCGTGCTTTGCACCCTCCTCCTTTGAATGCAAACACGTGTGGCTGGTGCTCAATGCCTGTGTCCTTGTGCATTCAGCTGGAATCTCCAACCATGAGTCAAGACTGGGGTCAGCCTTCCAGCAAGAAGCAGTGGTAGATGGGAAAACTGGAGATCTATGCCAGCGAGCTCAGCATGGTGGTGAGCTCTCTACAGCACACATTTCTTGAGACATATTATTATCCCCACTTTATGGATGAGGAGACTAGGTTCCAGGATGTTGAAGAAATTGCCCAAATTTACATAGGCAATGATGTAGGGGAGCAGTCAGGAATAGGGGCTGGAGGTAGAGAAGTGGTAGGGAAGGCACCGGCAGAAAGAGGACTTGAATCCTACTCATAAAGCAAGAGGAACAGAGAGGTGGAAAGGAACGAGGGGAGAGGGTAGGATGAGTGCACTGTTTGGTTTGTTTATTTGGGCCCAACCCTATTCACCTGGAGTTCAGTTATGAGTTATTTGAAAGTTTGCTCAGTTATCTACATACTCATTGCTGGTTTAGAGTCTTTTCTCTATACAGCCTTCTCCTGGAAGTCCAATACAGGGGAAATTGTTTGGGCAGAGCTGACTCAGGTCTAGTGCCAGATCAAGCACTTTTAGAAATAGATTTGACCAAGGAACAAGACATTCTCTACTGCTGGTGACAAGTACATGTGACCCAGTCTGGACAGAGCCGCTTCCTGCCCCAACCCTTCCCTGTCACATGCTCAACCAGGCAAGGGTCACGCACATTCCAGGAATCATCTGTCTGTGTCCTCCAGAGACTCTCATTGCCCTATGCCTCTTGCGTCTTACTGACAGCAAGTTGTCCTGAGTCACATCATACCATATGATGCAGTCAGAAAAATATTCTGTTTGACAGATGTTCCTGCAGCGCTCACTCATCATGATCGGCTATAGATAAAACAAATGTGGCACAGACATAGTTGACGTTGTAATGGTGTTTTTCTTCTTGGCATTTTATTGTGCTCTGAACATTGAAAACAGCTTTCCAATAGTGGCATTTCTTATACACCCAGACTGAGATTCATTACCTATTAAATAATCTTTAGCCATTGAGTAGAATTTGGTGCTACACCTGTGAAACTTTAAAAATGAATAAGCCTAATAATTTCAGAATTCTTAGAGGGGATTACAGTTTATTTGAGGCACCTTTATAGCTCCCTGGAAAGAAAATGTTAAGTCCATGTTTTCACTTAGGGACCTTGCTGTCATCAACCTGGTCCTTGAAGAGGTCATCAGGGAGCTGACTAGACATTTAATGAAAGCCTGGGAATTGCTGTAGCTTGTGCTTCTAGAGAAATTTTTGTCACCTGGGAGTGCAATAGTGACCAGAGACTAATGTGTGTTCTTCAGATCCAAGCACTTGAAGTTAACTCTATTACACTTATATTTTTTTCTTTGGGAGTAAGGAAGAAAGACTCAGAAATGTTCTCCTAAGAATGGAAACTTGTATTGTGCTCTTTTTTTAAAAAAAAATCATGCTCACATTGTTAATCGCACCGGTGTTCTCTGCCAGCCTCCTCAAAGCTGCCATCGGTCCTAGACCCTGCCTGCTTTGATGAGGGCCAGTTACGGAGCTGTCTGGGTCAGCGTTCTGGCCGGGAGTGTGAAAAGCACAGCAATAGCTGTGTCACTCAGGACCCCGTAAATAAAATGAACTGTTTATGAACAATGGCTTGGGAACATACCTGGCACTGAATTGCTGTGGCTACTGTAGGGGAGCGTGTGAAACAGAGTTTATGTTCCTGGTGCCTAGACCTTTCTCCTTCTCAATTAATAGTGTCACTTGAGGCCTTACTAGAATGTCTACGTCTGCTCTCCACAGGGATAAGTTCTCCACAAGAAGCAAATAAACCTGCTCAACGGAAAGAAGCTGACTAAGATTTTGTGGAAAGAACCCTTCAGCCAAAACGAGAGAACTTCACTGTCCCCCTGTACCTACTATGGATAGGCCTGTGCGTTTCCACTATGGTTTCCCTCTATAAACAGGAATCCAGCTCATTTCATTTAGGAGACTGTATATGCTTATTTGGGGGAAGCTATTCAAACTTCCATTTGTTTGTCCATCCATCCAATAAATATTTACTAAGCATTTAGCATATATAAGCTACTGGTCATGAATTGGTGAGGACAGGATGAATAGGTGCCTGATTTCGGGGAGCTGGCAGCAGATCATTGCAGGGCTGTGGGAACAGACGGTAAAATACAGAACCTGTGGTGGGGAGGTGGGGAGGGCGTCAGAGAAGCTGTCCCAGAGGAAGTGACGTCTGAGCTGGAACCTGGACACAGAGTGGGAGGTCAGCCATAGAGCAGGTGGGGCAGTGCTCTGGGCAGGAGCAATAGCCTACAAGGAGAGAGAGAGAGTCATGGGGTGTTTGGGAAACTGAACACTTGGAGGTCATGTCATTGGCAGAAGATGAGTTCTCGCAGTACCGTGAGGAAAAGAATTTCCTGAGAGCCCCACGGGAGGATGGGGCCCTGGGGTGAACTTTATTGATGATGTACAATTAAAGGGGTTCCCCTCCTGACTTCCCAACATTCCTCCTCCGTCTCTCTTGCTGTGGAAAAAGTCTAGTCATGCCCTCAGCAAGGCCAAGACAGAAGTCAGCATCCAGAGTTTCTGTTCCATATGACAGTCCAGTCCAAATCCAGTGTTTGGCTAGCTTAGCTCGTGTTTTCAGTTGCAGTCCATTGCTGTGCTGTGGTATTCTGGCTTCCTCCTGGAGCCTGTGTGAGGAGTCCACATGGCCATGGGCCACATGGCTGCTAAGGCCACATGGCCATGAAGAGGGCAAGCATGAGCAAATGTGAGTGCAGGATGGGGCTGTGGGGGGGTGGGGGGGGGAGAGAGAGAGAGAGAGAGAGAGAGAGAGAGAGAGAGAGAGAGAGAATGCGTTTCTCTGTTCTCTTGGAATTATGTCAGCTTGGGCTTGGGATGGTATTTTTCAAAATGACCCATCAGCTTCCCAAGCTTTTGCGATCTTTGGATGGGTTTACATCCCCTGGCTAGACTGACAGGCCTTTATGGCCCAGCACCTCCGGCTGTGTCCCCCAGTAATCTGATCCTGGAGTGGGGAAGGAAGGGCTGTTAAGTCCCTTGGTGGAGCAATGCTACAATCCCCTAGAGTGTGATGGCTATAGCTTCCTGGTGAAGCAAACAGGCTCATGTTCCCTAGTTGATTAAGTTCAATGTCTAAGTTCCTTTGCTCCCCCTTCCCAGCAATAATTAGCTAAATAATCACAATAACAGTCAGAGAGAAGAGTAACAGAAAATGACTTGCAGAAGTAGGTAGGTGGGCTACCTACCTCTCCTGAGGGGCCTTCAAAGAAATGGTAATGAGACCAGACTTCGTCCTGTAGTAGGGTTTGGAGTGTGGAAAGACACGATTTGATTTCTATTTTACAAACATTACCTGGGCTCCAGGGTAGAGATAGAGGCAAGAGTGGAGATGGGGGAACCATTTGATGTCATAGTCTTGACAAAGGACAGAGGTAGCCTGGGCTGGTGTAGTGGTTGTGGAGAGTGGGGATATGTAGGAAGCAAAATAACACAGAATTTAGTGGAAGACTCTATGTCGGAAATAAAGGGATCTGATAAATTCTTATTGGTGATGCGGGTGGATTTTCAAAGGAAAAGATGTAAGGAGAATGAAGTCAGCAAGGGAAACAAAAGAAAAACAAGCAATTTGGATTACATCGAACTAAAGTTTCTGCACAGCAGTGTAAACCGTCAACCAAAGGAAAAGATGACCTACTGACTGGAGGACATGTTCACCAATGATAATTCTGCTAAGGGGTTAATACCCAACATTTATCAAGAACTCGACACCAAAAAAAAACAGTCCAATTAAAAAATGGGCAAAGGACCTGAACAGACACTTCTCCAAAGAGGACATACAGAGGGCCAATAGACGTATGAAAAGATGCTCAGTGTCACTAATCATCAGAGAAATACAAATTAAAACTACAGTGAGATATTACCTCACACCTGTCAGAAGGGCTATCATCAATAAGTCAACAAATGACAAGTGTTGGTGAGGATGTGAAGAAAAGGGAACCCTAGTACACTGTTGGTGGGAATGCAGATTGGTGCAGCCACTGTGGAAAACAGTGTGAAATTTTCTCAAAAAATTAAAAATGGAACTGCCTTACGACCCCACAATTCCACTTTTGGGAATATATCCTAAGAACCCTGAAGCACTAATCTGAAAGAGTATATGCAACCCTATATTCATTGCAACATTATTTACAATAGCCAAAATCTGGAAACAGCCCAAGTGCCCAAAAGTAGATTAGTGGGGAAAAGCTGTGGTATTGTACATTTACACAATGGAGTATTACTTAGCCATAAAAGAATAAGAAAATCTTACCTTCACAACAGTATGGATGGACCTAGAGGGTATTATGATAAGTGAAACAGTCAGAGAAAGACAAATACCATAAGATCTCACTTATATGTGGAATCTAATGAACAAAATAAACCAACAAACAAAATGGAAACAGACTCATAGAGAACAGACTGACAGCTGTCAGGGTGCGGGATGTTGGGGAGTTGGGTGAAAAAGGTGAAGGGATTGAGCAAAACAAAAACTTATAGACACAGACATCAGTGTGGTGATTCCCAGAGAGAAGGGGAGTGGGAGCAGGTGGAAGAGCGGGAAGTGGGGTGAATGGTGGAGGAAGAAGACTAGACTGTGGGTGCTGAACACACAATACAGTATATAGATGACATGTTATAGAACTGCACACTTGAAACCTATTTCATTGACCAATGTAACCCCAATAAATTAAACTTAAAAATATTTTTAATAAAAGAATGAAGTGGGGGCATTTTCTGGCACTGGAAACCATTTGTCACTCTGAGTCTGTATTTGATCTCTTCCTCAGTGGATGAGAAACTCCAGGAAGATGGAAATCAGACGTCTGGTTTCTTTCTACCCATGTGGACTCATGAAAGAACCCCCAAGACAACTGTGTTTAAGTCCCAGCTCTGCAATTTAGTAACTTTGAGATCTCAGGCAAAATACTTAATGTCTCATCAGAGCTTACTTCAGGCCCCAGGAAGACAGCAGTGAACAAGAACGGAAAATCTCAGCTTATATAGAGCTCCAGTTGAGAAGACAGACAATAAGCAGATACATTTTAAAAAACTAGGTAATTTGTGATGAGTGCTATGAAGGAAGTAAGAAAGGGTGATGAGATAGAACTGAAGAGTGAGATTTGGTCAGCCTCTAGAGAGCTGGGGAAGCACATCACAGGCAGAAGGGACAGCAAGTTCAAAGTCGGCCGATGGGAAAGGGCTTGGTCGGTCAAGTAGCAGGCGCTCCATAGAGGCAGGCCTTCTAGACTTAAGGAGATTACATTTCATTCTAAGGGCAAGGGAAGCCATAAATGCATTTTAAGCCAGGGAATCAAAATGACCAGATTTACCTGTTTACAATATCATTCTGGTACTGCTGAATGGAAAATGAATTGGAGAGAGAAAAAGTGAAGAAAATTCAGCTAGGAGACTATTAAGATTATCCAGGAAAGATAAAAGTGGCTCAAATAATAAAAATTAATGCATCTATAACAACTTACACCCTTGTAAGCAAATTTTTCTCATGACTTATTTATTTTGGATAAGTTTTGGACCAAAAAAAAACCCCTGAAACTGAAATTGTATTCCTCAGTTTAAAATTTCTATTATTTTATTATAAAAATACCAAAAACTTGAAACAATTATTATAGTTTTATACCATATTTCTACCACCAAGATTCTAGAGTTAATCTTTTCCTATTCTTGCTTTGTCATATATTTATCCCTTAATCACTTCTCTATCTGGCCATCTTTTTTTTTTTTCAATACATTTCAAAGTAAGTGCAAGTACCAGTACTCTTTATTCCTAAACTCTTCAGCATAAATATAATTAGCTAGGAATCTGTATTTTTAATTCCTTTCTTCTTTTGTCCTATAACATGCATACATGAAATGCACAGACTTGAAAATGCTATATGAGTTTGCCAAACAATTACATTCATGTATGCCCCAGCCTCTCTTTCTTCTCTCCTTTGGGATTCATGAGACTTTCTGATATTATCCCGCAGGTCCCTACAGCTCTGTAAATATTTTTCTCTCTGTTGTTCAGGTTGGATCATCTTGGTCTATCTTCAAATTCACTCCCTTCCATCATCTCCAATCTACTGTTAATGTCACCAGGGCTTTTTTTTTCAGTTTTAGTTTTGTAGTTTTTAGTTCTACAATTTATTTTGGTTCTTTATTACAGTTTATCTTTCTCTGCTAAATGTTTTTGCTGTTTTATATATTAGGTAGATGTTTTTCTTTGTAATATCACACATAGTTATAATAGTTGCTTTAAAATCCCTGTCTGCTAATTTAAACATCTGGATCATTGTAGGGTTAGTGTCCCCTGATTGCCTTTATAAAAAAATTTTTTTTGGTTCATATTTTTCTGTTTCTTTGTGTATAAAGCAATTTTGGGTTATATCCTGGACATGTGGATAGTATTTTATTTATACTCTGGATTCCGGTAAGTTCTTCAGGGGAATGTTGATTTTTTTCAACTTAAAACAAAAAGCAATCTGATTATAATATAAAAACTCTGATTTCTATTGTGAACAATTGACATATGTTGACTGATTAATTTCCACGACCCCATCAACCCTATAAGATAGGCCATTTTATTGATGAGGAAACTGAGGCAGAGGGAAGTTAAATAACCTGCCCAAGATCATGCAGCTAGTAAGTGAAGTTCCAGAGTCTGGGGTGCTAGCAGTGGATACAGAAACAGGTGAGCAGACCTGAAAACTTTTAAGGAGTTGGAATATCTCCAAGACCTGGAGAGCTGAGGTATAAGAGAGTCATGGAAAGGGAAGAATATCAGAGCATTCTGGATTTTTGCTTGAGCGATGGATACACGGTAATAAAATTTACTGATGCAATGAAAACCGAAGGAATTAGTATTCCTAGACTTTGTTGTTGTTGGGGAAGGGGTAGTACTTGAGATTTGTTGAGTTGGAAATTTCATTAGACATTCAAATGGAATTGTACAGTAGGCAGCGGGAATATGAATCTGGAGTTTAGAGTGGTGGTTGGTTAGGGCTGGAGGTGCAGCTTTGGGGGTCATTAGCACATGGGCAAAAGTATAGGTAGAGAAGAGCACATGACCCAGGAAAAATTCCCAATGCACTTAAACCCTAAGAAGTTGGGTAGAATTTGGCAAAAGAAAGTAAAAGAGTGACCAGTGATTCTGAAGGAAACCAAGGAGAATGCAGTGTCATGGAAGTTAAGAGAAGAGAAAGTTTTCGGAAGAAGGAGGCATTAACGTGCGTGAAATGCTCCTGAAAGGTACAGAAATATGAGAACAGAAAAGTCTATGGGGTTTAGCAAAGTGGAGGGCAGTGGAGTAATAATGTTGGAATGCATATGGGAATGGGTTGAAGAATTAGTATTTGGATGAGGGAATGGCTAGAGGAAGTTCTGAATCATTAATTAATAAGGTTTGCTATGATTGGAGAGCAGAGGAATGAGGTAGAATTTTTAGTGTAGGTGGAAGTGATACAGTAGAAAGGGAGATGTTTATTAACAGTAATTATTAATCGAACCGCTGACTTAGCCAATTCATTGGACTGGTTTGAAAAATCAAATGATTTCTGTGAAAATGCTCTGTATACTATAAATTACTTTAAAAATGGTTTTAGGAATGTGCTTTTTCTAGGCCTGGCCGTTTCTGTGGGCCTTTCTGTGTATTTTATGTACAGTAAGTCCCTGATGGTCAAGGTCCACACTGGCCTGAGGTTCTTTTGTGTTGTGTTGCATAAAAGTTGGTGGATAATGAATGCTTTTTTCCTCATTCGTTTCCTTTGGAGCTTCGACTAGTTGTTTTACTCCACTAGACTTTAATTTTCCCATCTTAAAAATACATGGTAAATAATGAAGAACTGTGTTTATTGTCATAGAGAGAGGCCCAAACATACTGGTGAGTAAAAAAGGGATTTTAAAAACAACATGTAGTGTATAATTCCAATTTTTTAAAACTATGTACATACATCAGTGAATTCATTGTATTCATTTTTATTTATTTATCAATGTCTGGAAGTGTTTTTAACAGAATATCAAAACTGAACTGTTTATCAAAACTTAACAATTTGAAACAGTAAAACTAAAGAAAATAAAGAAAAAAACCCCATGCAATAATAAGTAATAATATTTTCTTTTGTAAGATAGGAAGATTTTTATCATTTGCAAAGGGATATGAAAATCAAGGCAGCTTACGTGGAGAGAAACCCAGTTCGGTTTATTTCGGTGGGAGCCCATAAAGGGCCATGTTCATTTTGAACTTTCTACTGTTTCTAAGCAAAGTTTAAAAAAAAAGAAAAATCAGCCTGAATCCAAGTGTCTTTTGATCCTTCCTAACCCTTTCTCATTTTCTATAAGCCCTTCCTTCAACAGTCCCTGCCTCCGTCTATGCTTTGCTGTCAATACCAGCTCCATTTACTGACCCATTTTTGCAAGTGACTTCTTTTGGTTCTGGCATTGAACATTTTGTCAGTTCAATCCGGCACCCTTCCCTTCATTCTGGGCTTCATCCAGAGAATGCTGAGTTCCAGCCAGCGTCAGTTCTGGAACATAGATGTCCTGCCTGGCTCTGCAGGACAAGTGCTGCCCCGCAAGTGTCCTGTGGCTCCGTTCCACCCTGTTGGCAGCGGCCCGTGGTAGGCGTCGTGTCCCAACGCCCTCTGATGCAGTCTGCCTCTTGCCCCAGTTCACCTTGGCGTACATCCCTGAGTTCCAGCCTGCTTTGTGACTGTCCTTTTTGGATTATGAGTGCTTTATAAGAAATTGGTAACGGCGCTTATTTGGGGTTGCTGGGAAAAGAGTCTTAAAAGTATCATCCCTAAAAAAAAAAATCACATCTTATAATTTTTCCAATAGTTTTCTTTGTTTTTAGAAGTCATCTGAAGGTGAAGGAATTGGAGGAGACTTTCTTGAACTGCCTGCTCTGCCTTAGAGGGACCCCTTCTCCTTTCCCTTTTATCTTGCTCAGCCCTGTCTTCGAGGTCCTGCTGAAATCCCAGGCTCTCGGCGAGGCCTGCCTTTGGGACCTGCTGTTTCTCTGTCTGGTCACACAGCATGTCTGCACTAGTTCTTTCAGATGTAACCTGTGCTGCCTGTCTGGTAAGTCGAAGCTTTAACTTCGCAATGAGACTGTCAGCTTTGTCTCTTCCCTCACACATTTATCCCAAGTGCAGGCAGTGGAGTAAGAGCGCCTGGAATCCTGGCTCGTTGCTGGCTTGCTGTATGGTCTTGTTCCGGACGCTCACCATCACGGTGCCTTAGGCCCCTTCTCTGTCCAATATGATGGTCGTATCCATAGTTTCAGGTCGTTGGGAGGGTTAAATGAAATAATGCACGCAACATGTTTAATACAGTGCCTGGCTCCAAGCTGGCGTTCAGTGATGGTTATTGTTTGCATGCGTATTGTTATTTAACTCCACTGTAGTAAGAGGCATTGGAGAAAGAGTTATGAAACAGGCAGTATGTTACTGAAATGGTTTCTGCTCTGATAGAACTTACATTCTAGCCCTTGGTTACTAATGACTTGATTAATTATTTAAATACTACTCTTTTAAGAAGTACAGGGTGCTATGAACATGCCTGACTTCCTCTGGAGGGTTTGGGAAAGTTCCTCTGAGGAAGTGATAAGTGAATTTAGATCTGGAAAAGGCACAGGTGTGAACCAGCTGCATGTCAGGAAGAGTATTCCAGGCAAAGGGAACAGCGTGTGCGGGAACTCTGAGCTGGAGGAGAGCATGGTAACAGGAACTGAAAGAAGGCCAGTGTGGCTGGGACACAGCAGTGAAATCAGTGAGCTCCAGGAGAGCCACACCTGGGCTTTATGCCACATCACTTCCCTAATATCTTATGCCTATGTGTTAAGAAGCTCAGCTCATACTTGGTAATGACTTACTGTATGTGGGTAAAGCTGATTCATCTGATTCTTTTAGGTAGCAAAATAAAATGGTTTTCTGGAAAAATGGTGTATCAGTAAGGGTCCAGGGAAACAGACACCACATTGAGCATGTCACCAGTGAGAATTCAATGTGAGGAGTCATTCCCACGGGCAGTGGAGAAGTACAAAGACAAAGAGGGGACACTGAGGTAAGAAGGAAGGGGTAACTGTAAGAGGCCCCTACCTCTCCGGGCCAGAATCTCAAGCTTTGTCTTTATTGGCTCCCTCTCCCACATCTCTCCCTAAGTTCTGTCTTAGTAGCCCTGAGATTCAGAACCATACGTGTGGGTGGGGTAGGAGGGGGCTCTCTGGGTGCTGCCCAGCAGGTGCTGGTACCTCAGGAGCCCAGAGCTGGGAAGACTTCCCAGGCAGTGCTGGTACCTGTATCTCTAAGTCTGAACCGTTTAGGTTAGTTCTCAGAATAGTGAAATAAGTCAGGAAACTGAGGCCAACGGCCCATCCTAGGGTGGAAGTCCACCGCTAGGAGGAACAGGAAGGGGCCTCCCTCTAGCAGCCACTATTGGTGGAAACTGAATCACAGGCAAAGCAGAAATGTGATTTTCAGAGCCCCGGGGCCCATTGTGACATAGCATCGTGTAGAAGGGTGGGAGGGAGTTTTTATTTTTATAATGGGTTTATAGAAAGATACATGTGGCAGGACGGTAAGAACAAAGGAGAGGTGAGAATTAGTAATTGGATATCAAGGGTGACATAGTATTGCTTTGGATAGCATATAATTCTCTCATTCCAGACCTTCAACATATAGCAGTTGAAAGACTGCAGAAAAAAATATTCCAGTGACTCTTTCTTTGGGAATAATGAGGACGAATTCCTCTGCTAATGCAGTACCATTGAGAGAACCTCTTTGTAAGAGTATGTCTCTCCAGGCTCCGAATGGGGAATACATATGTGTGCACATGTACATATACACACTTACCTATTTAATACATGCTCATACACACATACATGCATACCTCCACATCTAAATAGATAATATTTAAGTATCTATTTAAAATTATTGAAAAAGACCAAACTTTGTAAGAGCTTCCTCTTGGATATCAATGTGTTGATATCTATGTCGAAAGCTGTTGGAAACGATCATTCACACTTACTAGAAGGACACCGTGGGTGGTCACACAGGTTGGGTTCAGACCCCAAAAGGCCTTGCCATCTACCACATCTCTTGCCTGTATGCTCCAGGGAACTCTGCTTCTCCTGGTCCTTGGTGGTTGATTGCAGATGCCCTACAACGTGGAAAATTACATGTGCCTTTTCACCCAGCCTCTGGCCAAGCTTTTAATTGGCTGATGAGGCTGAGCAGGCACTACCCAGAGACCTTTTGGTTAGTCCTCCGTGCTGCGCCCTGTGGTGTGGAAAGTCTTGTCACCTAGACCACAAACACTAGGTTACAATATTGAGTAATTTCTCAGTATTTATTAATAAGAATGTTCTTAAAAGTTAACTGTTATTTTGATGCCAAGTTGACTGAATTCCAACCAGAAGCAAGTGGATGTTTTAGTCATCCCAAGCAATTCTAACAAAGACCAAAACGTGATGGTCATTAGATATTTTGGAATATTAAAAAATAATGATTGAGTCCCCCAATACTACTTTTAAGTACCTTAAAAGACCCAGGCTTAGGCATAATTACATTTTTTTATGTGTAAATATTGAAAGATGTGTTTGCATGGGAGGGAGGTCTGTTTAGTGCAGAAGTGTGACTTCTGCCCGGTTGCTCTTGGTCAATGACAGTACTTGAATTAAGTACTTCAGTTCTGTCATTTCAACTCTGGTATTTCTCCAGAGAATGAGTGGAGTAAGTCCTTTGGTGTGGAAGGAACATCTTCGGAAGACAGAGTTGGTGCTAACTGATGTCTGCTGGTAGAAAGGACTCCCAACTTTCCTGAGAATGTGCAGAAAAATTGTGGTGTCCCAGTTTTAATATGTGCTCGGTGGCAGATACCCACAAAATGTGGATACGGTAGAGGCCACTCTTGGTCAAGCCAGAAGCGTGCTTGGGCTTATGTTTTAGAAGCAGTGACTCAATATTTGAACATGAACTGAAGGGACTGCAACAAGGACCAGCGAAGAAATCAGAACAAGTGGACAAGCATCCATTGGGCACTCAGTGCTCAGCACCTAAGTGGTGTTTTGTTGGATTTCTTGGTTCTCTCCACTCGATATTTGGCAGTAGGGCTGACCACTTGGAGCTGAGTCGGTAAACTTGAGTAAGTAAACTGAATAAGAAAACTTGCATAATTCAGAGCAAGTAGGGCTCCCTAAAGGTAAATACTAGACTTCCTGCTAATGGAGTAATTAGTTGGTATTATAAAGGAGATAGATTCATCTTTGCATTCCAAGGTCAAGAAAGAAATCAGGTGTATTATGAGGGGAAAGTAAAAAACTCTAGAATGACTCCCTGTTTCTGGCTTGAGAAACCACTGTGAAAAGGGCTGATCCCCAAAAAGGCAGAAGAGATAAATAAGAGTATAATTTAGGAGGAAGATAAATTTATCTTGAAATATGCTCAGTGTGAGAGCCTCTAAGCCATCTCGATGGGTGTGTTGGGCAGGCATTTGAGAATACAAATCAGCAGGTCAAGACAGACATGTGGATGGTGGAAATGGACGTGGAAATACCAGCAGCTGAAGCCAGGGAGATGAACAAGGTCCCTGAGGCAGAGCACAGGCTGAGAAGAGATGAGCTCTTGGTCAAGGCTAGAGTCACTGAGAGCGCCACATCATGAGGTGCTAGAAGAGAATCCTGGAAATAAAAGTGAGAAAGAATGGTAAGAAAGGATGGGAAGATTATGATGGAAAAAGAGCAAACTATGTTAGAATCTATTACTTCAGGAAAATAGTTTAAGCAGCTGTGATAGACACAGTGCTGTGTTCAGTAAACTGTTTTTCATTGTTTTGCCCATCCTGGGTACCAGGAAGACTACATTTCCCAGGCCCCCACTGCATCTGGGTGGGGCTGCAGCACTGAACACTGGTCAGTGGGAAGGAGGCAGAGGGGAAGTGGTGCACTGCTCTTCCCAGCCAGCCCCCTGAGGCACTGCAGGTGGTCTGTGGGCATGCGCCCTTTCCCATCCGTGTGACCAGATGGGGGGTCATACAAGAGAGCTTCCTGATCAGAAATATGTCGATGGGACTTTGCTTGAATGAGAAATAGATGTTTATTGTGTTAACCTACTGAGATGTTGAGGTCATGTATTATAGCAGTTAACACATATTGTTTTAAAAAATCCTTACTTGAGGATATATTTAATGATCTTAGAAGGGAAGCAGGAGAGAAAGAGAGAGAGAGAAAGAGAAAGAGAGAAGGGAGAGGGAGAAACATCGATGTGAAAGGGAAACATCAATTAGTTGTCTCCCGTAGGTGTCTCGACCAGGTATTGAACCCACAACCTAGAGTGAATGCCCTGACTGGGGACCGAACCCAGAACCTTTTGGTGTATGGGATGACACTCCAACCAACTGAGCCACCCCGCCAGGGCAATTATAGCAGTTAACACATTTTGGTCAACATAACCATTTAAACACATGTTTAAATGGGGATATGTCATTTTAAGTTATATTTTGGTATCGCTGACACTTTAAAAACTCAGCCATCCCAACTATATGCATCTTTCAAGGTACTTTATTTGCTGTTTTATGAAGCAAGGTTGTAAGTTTCAGGGTCATTGGAAGGGCATCAAATCTTAAATTTATGTTTAAAATAGACTCATTATAGATGGAAGAATAAGAGGTTAGTGCCCACATACATGCGGTAACGGTGTCCTGATTTTTTATAGCCTGGCAAGGACACCAGTGAGCCTTTTCTCAACCACCCCCCTGGGGGCCATCCAAACCCTTATAGGGCCTGACAACTAAAACCCCTAGTGTCGTGGGCTCATGACCTTTGCACGTGATTTCCTTGACTGGAATGTCTAAGCAATGGTTTACTATCATAACAGAAGTTTCCTGATCCCAGGATTATGAACCCAGTACAACAGAATATGTACCTGAGTGGAGAAAGTAACAAAGATATAGAAGGAGCTTCTTCCAAGTCAATTTTCTTGACCAATAGAAAAGTTATGAGCCCTGGCTGCTATAGCTCAGTGGATTGAGTGCGGACTGCGAACCGAAGGGTTGCCAGTTCGCTTCCCAGTCAGGGCACGTGCCTGGGATGTGGGCCAGGTCCCCAGGAGCGGATGCATGAGAGGCAACCACACACTGATATTTCTCTCCATCTCTTTCTCCTTCCCTTCCCCTCTCTCTAAAAATAAATAAAATCTTTTAAAAAAGAAAGAGAAAAGTTATGAGCTCCTCAGGATGTCATGTTAAGGAAAATAAATTCAACCACAAAAATAATTTAGGCCACAAAAATAATAACTTTGGGGTTATAACCCAAAGTATACAGTGGGTCCATACTAATATATAATGAGCTATCCTGGCTTCTGAACTGTATCTGGGAATACTCATTTGGACACCAAATACTGTCCTTTTGGCTTCAGTTCCCTCTGTACCAAACATATCGGGGAGAACAGGAGAGGCAGAGTAAAACAAACCGGCATTTCTGACCCATGGTCAATCAGTAACCTGTCCAGAAGAAAACTTGGAAAGCTAGTGATTATACGAAAGAGCAAACAGGGGCACGATGGTGTGTAATTCATTCTGCAGATGTTTCACCAAACTCTCAAGGGGTGTTTCCTCTCCTTCCCAGATTCTTCTCCTTCCAGTCTTGGCCACCACTGGAGCTTCCTTGCACAGCGTTTAATCTCTGTCCTTGAAGTTCACAAATTAACTGGCTCTGTGATTTCCTCCCTGGGAGGCCTCTGGCTGTGTTTTCACTGCTTTTGCAGCTACCCGGCAGGCAGCTTGTCTCTCACATTCACAACAAAGTAAACAGGAATTTGGTCCCAGGGGCACTGGCCGCCCTCCAGCCTAAGAATGCAAGTTATTCACGAGCATCATGGCTCACTTCTGTTGAGCAGCTTTTGCCAGGGAGCCCAAGTGTCCTTAGAATTGTGAAGGTTCTGAATGCTGAGGATTCCTCAGGTCAAATATATGAAAACCTGTGGTCCTTCTTCCCAGCCCTTTGCTAGCCTTCCTCCACCTCTTCCACTGTCTTTCATTTCAAGGTGGAATGAAAGCCATAAAGTTAGATATTTCTTTCGGAAATGTGAGCTGGCTCAATAAACACACATGGAGGTGCTGTTATTTTGGAGAAAGAATATGTTTACAAACTTTATAAATTAAATCTTCCTGAGAATGTCGGGGTAAATGCCACGTGAATTGGTGAGGTGCTAAATTAATGATAATTCAGAACAGACATTAAGAAAAAAATGGAGAAAAAGATGGTTTTAGGGATAGGAGTGTATGTACTTTGAAACTGGAGTACTAGAATCCTAGATTTAAAGACTATATTTAAACTTTACCAAAACTTAAGAGATTTAAACAAAATTTTAAAAAGGCAAAGGTAGTCACCCATTTGTTGTGGTTGGGAGAAAGTAAAAGTAAGAATTCTAGGTTCCTCTAAGGTAAGACACCTGAAAGAGTTTATGATCTTACCTGAAAGCTTTGTATTTGAACACTGGATACCATGCTTTCTAAGTTCAGCCATGAATGACACCCCAAGACTCCATGATATTCTAACCCTGAAGTCTATGTAGCAGAGACACTAACAGTTGTTTGAGGTTTGAGAAAAAGAAAAATATAGTTAATTTCATCAGTTTACTCAAAGTCATACAATGACTGGTCAAAAGAAAATACTAAATGCATTATGTGCCCTGATTTATTTAAGTATTTATTATTATTTGATGAAAACTGGAAGGGAAAGGTGTTGCTTTCTTGGAGTATGATTTCTAAGTGGATCGATTCCTTCACATTTCAATTCCCAATGTGAGGCACAATTTCTCTTCCTTGCTTGAGTTAACCCTTGGATTGCTGCTTGCCAGTTGTGAGGGACCTTCTGAGACAGACACGTGGAACTTTCTGAAGGTCTGTATTGCATAGACACCTGAGGTATAATATTAGTTAGCTTCAGCACACCACCTGTGGCTTTTAAACTCAGTATATTTCATAGAGCAAACACTTGCATCACACTCTAAAGTTAAGTGATGTATGACTTGTGCCCTGGAGGAATCTTCAGGACAGGGGACCCTCCGAGGGGACGCACACACAAACATTAATGAAAAAATACGTATAAGTGCAATAAAGAGAAACGTGGGAGGCTGCCCTGGAAATACTGATGAGCCCTGGCTGGTGTCACTCAGTGGATTGAATGCAGGCCTGTGAACCAGAGTTGCTGGTGTAATTCCCAGTCAGGGGACATGCCTGGGTTGTGGGCCAGGTCCTCAGTAGGGGGCGCGCAAGAGGCAACTACACATTAATATTTCTCTCCTCTTTCTCCTTCCCTTCCCCTCTCTCCAAAAATAAATAAAATCCTTTTAAAAAGAGAGAAAGAGATACTGGTGAAAAAGCCGTCCATCCTCTCAGGAGGTTGGCGAAGGTGAGCTTTGGAGAGAAGGTGCTATCTGAGCAGGGTCTTGAAGCGTGTGTTGGAGAAGGTGGAGGGAGGGGAGTGGAAAGGCCCTGTGGGCAGAGGGCAGTGTGGACAGAGGTGTGTGGTGTGTAGGCACGTGCTGTGTCTGACAAGGGAGAGGAGCATGGCTAGGGTGGGGCAGGACGTCCTCTGTGCAAAGGGCACCTGTGTACAAGTGATGCAGCTTTGGCTTCCTTCTGTACAGAGGAGTCTCCACAGAAAATAGCACAATCAGATGCCAGTGCCGTTTGGGATTTGATATGGGAGGGACTGAAGCACTTATTAAAGGCTGATAAGCCAATCTAAGCATAGAAATGGATGCATGCAAGTATATCCATTTGTACAGTTGGATATGGACTATTAAAGCCAATTCTTCCTTAGAGGTTTAGGACAGTCTTAGTAACTGACACTCTGTGCCTCAAGCTGTGTGAAGAGCAGGATAAGACTAACCAAGTCTGGAGTATGTCTCCACAGTGCCAGCTGGAGCAAGATTAAACATTTCAATGGTCAGACCTTCTCTCCTCCGAGCAGCTGCAGTGGCATCAGAAGACCCTGTTGTGAGTTTTAGGGTCTTTTCGCAGCCACCAAGCCACATGGGCACTCTTGGGCAAGCCATTGACTTCTTGGAGTCTCTGTCGCTTTATCTAAAAAATGGGGGACATAATTATACCTACTTATCTCAGAAGCTTATGACATTAACTAAATAAGCAAGAATTTTTGGAGACCATGAAGTATCACAAAAAGTATGGGGTTGTGGTTATACTCTCAAAAGTTGAAGTCCAACTGGTTAGAATAATCCCAATAGTGATCATTATTTACAGACGATTTTTTTGTGTGGGCCAGTACTATTCTAATTTCTTGACACATGTTATGTCTTTTAGTTCTCACAGCAATCCGTTAAGAAAGGTTTTCATAGAGAAGGAAACTGAGTGTGGCAAGGTGAGGAATTCATGAGCAACTGAGCCAGAAGCCAGACCCATGCTTCTCTGACTTACAAGCCTAGGCTCGTAACTGCGATGTCTCAATCTTTGCAAAATGCATGCTTCTCCCTTTAAAGTCTAGACAAGCAATTTTCAACCAGTGTGCCGCAAGAATTTTTAAAAACATGCAATACCTGACTGTGCTGTTCGTCAGGGGCCCTGACCTCTTTCCCTAAGGTTGTGAAATCAGAAAATGACAACAGCCAACACAATAGTCATCTCCTGTGAATGAATCAAAATCAGCCAAAAAACATAAGGTGTCTTTCATGTGCCACAGACTTTAGTAATAATTAGTGTGTGTGTGCCGTGAGATGGAAATGGTTGAGAATCACTGGTCTAGACAACTGACAAGCACTCAGCAACCCACGAGAATGACAGAGTTTCCGCCGGAAGTTTGTCAGGGTTCCTCCACGCTATCAGAATTAGCAATCTAGGACGAAAACGTGATTCCTTGCCCTTTATTCTATATAAGAATAAGATCTATTATTGTTGGCTACAAATATAATGTGCTGTGGGTTTTTGTTGGCAAAATATGACTCAAGGCAGAATTTAAGGTGGAAGTCATTTTCTCAGGGAGATGAAACTACAGTGTTTCAAGTTATGTTCTCTGCTTTCTGTCTGTTGAAAGACGACGTTGTTTGTGCAAGAATAACAGAGCACAACCCTGGCTGCTGTGGCTCAGTGGATTGAGCGCCGGCCTGCGAACTGAAGGGTCACCAGTTCGATTCCCAGTCAAGGCACATGCCCGGGTTGTGGGCCAGGTACCCAGTAGGGGTCACGTGAGAAGCAACCACACATTGGTATTTCTCTCCCTCTCTATCTCCCTCCCTTCCCCTCTGCCTAAAAATAAATAAATAAAATATTTTAAAAATTGAAAAAAAAAGAAGAATAACAGAACATACAAAGCCTGGAGTGCTTGTTCCTAGTCCCCTCCTTCCATATCTAAAGATCCATTTAGAAGTGTGAAAGAGGATGATTTGTCAGGTTCAGGTTGGTGAGATATTGATGAAACTCGGAAAACCTGCAGCTGTTCTTCCACAATCTTGCTGAGCATTCAAAGGTATCATATAGATTTTTTACTCCAAAAACGAGGTGGAATACAATTAGTTACATGTTAGGTATATTAAATGGCCTGGCTTGTGTAATTATTCACTGGGTTAAATCGAACCCAGTATGTTATTTGTTGCTGCAAGCTTTGTTGCATCTCTTGAGCATAATCTCAGTGGCTTCTATGCCATCTTTCTCTAAGTGGGTGTTGATGTTCTGGCAGTGTCCCCGGGGACTGGAGCAGACCTGAGTCATCAACCCTCGTTTCTGCTGCTAGGCAGTAGATGGCAGAATTGAGCTTGGCTTTTGTGAATCTTCTCACCTGTCTTCATGGGTGAAGTTGAAGTACTCTCAAGGTACTCCTTAAAAAAGCTTTATTTTTTAATCAAAAACAATTGGACTCTCTCGTTTTTGTTGGAATCTCACATATTGCATACTGTGTAATGCTTTTTCTTTTCTTTTTTTAAAACAAGCTTATTGTAATTCCAGGACCTTTCTATCTGTCGCTTGGAGGTTGTCTACTCAAGAAAGGACACCACCCTCATTGTAATATTTTTCTTGTGTCCAATTTCACTAAAATTATCTGTTAGCCTTCTTCCTTTCTCTTAGTGAATCAAAAAAATCAACACTAGATTATTTTTTCATGTCCTTCAAATCACTCAGATGACTCTACTAGTCTTCATGAAAACTCCCACCTCCACGGTATGTGGGGATAACATGTATACTCTGTCAAAGGAGACAGGATCTATTTTGACATAAATGTGGATTTTGAGAAAGCTAGTGTTTTAAAGGACCTACAACTCGAAGCCAAGGAGGGACTCTCTGCACAAACCATAGGAGTTGAGTGAGGAAGAATGAATGGACCTTTGTGAAAACAGGAATCTGGAAGCAGGGTATTTTGGTCAAGGGTGAGAGTGCTGTGGACAAAGCCAGATGCCAATTTGTAGGAAAGGTTGGAAGGCAGAAAATAAATATTTTAGAACATCTTGCATTTGGAGTAGCAGAGGGAAATGACTGGAGGCTGTATTCCCCACACCCCCTCCAAAAAGAAAAGCACGAAGCCGCTGGCAGCATCCATCCATGAGCACTTCTTGAGACCACAAGTTCTGGGCTTAATAATCAATGTGCATTCTAGAGAGACGGCATAACTGGACACTTGCTCCTTAGCCATTAGTAGAACTAACAGAAGACTCTTAAATTGGCTTAGGGGTAAAATAGTGGGTAGATATAAATTGCAAAAGATTGACCTGAGTCAAACAACATAGTTCATTGCTTTACTTACCTATAGTAATATCCTATATTTCTTCTTGCCAGTAGAAAATAGGACCTTTGCCATGTATCTGCCTGATGAAACGTTTTGTGGAAGAATCTGCATAGCAAGGGTCTTAGAGGAAACTAAAAGATGGGAGGCACAGGTATCAAGGTGGGAATAGATGAAGAACTAGAGAACCTTTGCTATGTGACTGCCCAAGACCTGTTTCTTCATACGACTTTATATGATTATTGTGTATTGGTTTGATATGATTTCAGATCCTCTTGTTTATGACAGGAATGAAGTTTTTCAGAGCGAAGTTGTTTGGCAGAGGAGCGAGGTGAGCTGTGTCAGGATGCCATCCTGTCATTTGTTGTTGACAAGCACTCAGGAGCTTGGCTGCCGAGGGGCACTGCGGGGGCTTATGGGTAAGAACATATAAAGAAGCAACTACAACAAGGGGACACTGAGACTGTAAATACCCAGAGCTTGGGAGGACAATTTGAGAGTGTCCCATCTGGACAAGGCTCCCATTTGCTGATCTCAGTAGTTCTCTGGAGATCTTTGGGCATTAGCTCTTGCTTCCTTAAAGGCAACATTTTTATCTTCTTTCATTCTTTCCCGCCTCTCTCTCTCCCATCCCTTCCCACTTTCCTTTCTTCCTCTGTTTCTTTCTAACTCAAAAAAAAAAAAAAAAAAAGAAAGAAAGAAGATCAAGGTTGTGAGGAAGAAAATGTTGGGCTCATGAACATTAATTTAAATGCCGTGTCTTGGTATCCATTCCCCATGTTAATTGACTACTTTGGCAAGGGAAGAGCAGTCATTTTCCTAAACCTAAATTTAATGGGCACCTGATAACTCTGTTCCCGCTGACAGGAACCCAAGTAAGCGAGAGCCGCTAATGCTCTGTTCTCTCTACTCTGCCGAATCCATCTGGATGTGGAGACAGAAAGAATGTGGTTTGATTGGAAAAGAATTTGCTCCTGAATGAGAGGCTAATCTATGTTCTGTGACTTTGAATCCTCTGAACAAAGCCTTCAGGACAATTTGGGGGAAAAGTGCTATGAAGGGAAAAAATTAACCCAGGTTAAATTGTAAACCCTTAAACCCTTATTTATTTTAGAGAGAGAAGAATCAGGACAGTCGTGTTTTTTCTGGAGCCCCAGATGGAGATTTCAGAACAATCAGTCCAGAGGTTCTCAACCCCTGCTGCACGTTGGGATTACCTGAAGAGCTTTAAAAAGCTTTCAGTGTCTGGGCTGATGTGATCAGTCCAAGGGAAGGCCCGGGCAGTACATTTTTCAGAGTTCCGCCGGTGATTCCAAGTTGGGAACCATTGGTGGCTAGAATATAGGATATTTGTTAAGGAAAGGCACAAAATGAAATTTGAGAGGAACTTTGTATATCAAGTTAAGAAATCTGTATTTGTCCTTCAGATAATGGGCAGCCATTAATGAGGCTGCTGTAGGCAGCAAAGAGACATCATTCTGTTAGTTTTTGATGATGTGGCCCTTTCAGTGGTATGGGTAATGGATCGGCTTCGGGAGCACTGGGGAGCAGCCTTCAAGGGTCGCCCCCATTTCCGTGACCCTGGGTTTTGCATTTTTGCTCTTATTTCCCCAACCACTTTGTAATTTTTACCTCTGTCTGATCTTTCAAACTCGGGCAGCCCAGTTCGTATGCCCTCAGGCGGTAGCTCCTTTGGTGTCCATTTTTTTCTATTCAAGACTTTCTCCGGATGAGGCCTTTAAAGTAGTTCCTTAAAAATCAACCATTGTTTGATAATAAACTTAAAGGTGTGAATCTCTTTAGTTTTGAATATATATATATATATACACACACACACACACACACACACACACACACACACATACACACACACATGCTATTTCTTGGAAACATGTTTCTTTTTCAAATAGCCTGGAATTGTGAATCTTTCTCAAGAAAAAATAGAATGGATTTTCATTTACTCTTAGGAAACTTACAGTTCATAAATTGGAGAATCAAATGGCATTGATTTGATTAAATACATTAAAATGACAATTACCTTTTTAATAAACTAACCACTTTCCATTTATTTAAGCCTCTAGAGATGCTTTATTACCTGGAATGAAGGAACTTCCTTAAGGAGTGATCACTAGGAAGTGGTTTGATGAATGTGTCAGAAAAAATTGTAAAGAGCTTTGTTTGGATGGTCAAAAATAGTGCTGCACATGGTGTAGTTTGATTCTATACAGTTTTGTGTCTTTCACTGTGTTTGACCTGCTTTCCAAATCTGTACATTAAAGAAAACTCATAGCAATATAACTTCATTTTGTGGAATGAGGAATATTTCTATCTACCCTATCAAAGAAGCCTGCTTTGCATCTTTAGTAGATTTCACCATTACTGATTGATGACTTAATGTGTCAGAGGTCCCCACACCACCCTTGATGACTCACTAGAGAAGATTTCAGGACTCAGAAAGGCCAGTATGCTCGTGGTTGTGGTTTTGCAGCAAATGCCCACAGGGAGGAATCAGCTGAGGGGAAAGGCAGGCAGGACAGAGTTCAGGAGAAACCAGGCACAGGTTTCAGGGTGTCCTCTCCCAGTGCAATTGCACAGAGGGCACTTAATTCTCCGGCAGCAATATGTGACAACGCGCGGATAGTGCTGCCAGCCTGGGAAGCCCTCCCAAGCCCGGTGTCTGGGGTCTGTTCCATAGACATGTGGCCCCCTGAAACTGACATTCACTGCTCAGTCTCCACACTTAGAGATCAGCCTGCTACAGCCTGGTTCAAAGCCTCAGACATGCGGAACCACTCTCAGCAGGCAGGATGTTCCGGGGCCCAGAGGCCACCTCCTGGGTGTCAGCCAGGACCAGTCTTTTCTGAGGAATGTGCAGGGTTTGAGAAACCCAGGCCTGCTGAGTGAACCCTTCCCTGGACATACACACACGTTAAAGTGTGTGTGTATGTGTTCACCATTGAACAAGGTGTTACTGTTTTCGTCTTATTAGTTCCCTCATTAACGGCTAATAAAATCTTTAAAACATTTATATTTGCATGTGAATCATTATTTTACCTTTTGTTTAAAGTAATGTCTTAACAAATGCATGGCATAAAAATCACCAAGACTTTTATTTTTGGTTGCTTGTTTTCCTCCCTCCCTTGCTCCCTTCTTTCCTTCCTTCCTTTTTCTTCTTTCTCTTCCTGTATCTCTAACGTGTATACATTTGTCATTAGGGACACATGGAAACACCATAACTTAGTAGTGCATATGCCCTTATTTCACATTTCTCTCACCAACACGAAGAGTTCTCTCTCGCTCTTTAAGCACTCTGCATGTCTATAGCGAATTGTAGTTCCGAGAGGCCCCCATGGATGCTGCCTCATCTATATTTTGCTCCAGCCAATTGAGACAGGCAAGTGTTAGGTCTCATTAATCAGATGAAACTGAGGCTCAGAGTTACGAGGTAACTTGTCCAGAAGTTTTCCAAGGAGCTTGCACAGTGGCTTAGCTTCTGCTCAGAGAGCTAGACTCACAAGCACAACAGCCCGTTAGTGTTTTTGCTTGAATGTCTTGCAGAGTCACAGACTAACTGTGCGAAACTGAAACATTCATCTTTCTCCGTCCCCTTCCCCAATTCCTTGCTGCTCCAGTTTTTATCACTCAGTAAATTCCACTTCATTACCCTGCTGCCCAAGCCATAAACTTGGGAGCATTCCCTGATTTTCTCTTCCTTTTCCCTTGCCTTCCACATCCAGCCTATCACCAAGTCCTTTGGATTGTATCTTTAAAATATATCTCTAACCCATCCCCTTCTTTCCATCTCTGCCATGTTCACTCTAGCTGGACCCCAGGTTCTCCTGCACTTTTTCTTATCATTTACCTTTAATGCTCTCTCCAGATTCCAGCCGGAGTGATCATTCATTAAAAGTAAGCTTCCTGATTGCACTTAGAATCTTTCGATGCCACAATAACTCACTTTCTAACCTACCCACGAGTCTGTGCCACTCTGCTCCTGAGTCGCCAGTGCCTTTCTTTCTTGAGTAAGAATGACTTCGTCTGATTCATGTGACAGACATGAGTGAGAAGGGACACACTAAGCATATTTAACTCCCACAACAGCACTGGACCAAAGAGCTCCACAAATCATGATTAAATGGGGTCCAAGAACATCTTTTCTTCCTCCGCTCAGGGACACAGCCATTGGTATATGAGATACTGTCAGCTGATAGGCAATGGAGCTTGGGCAGTTCTCATTGTTGGCCCTAATATTATTTATGTCACCAAAAGTCCAAAACCAGAGTTCTTAGAAGGCATAAGCCATGCTGGAAAAGCTGGTGCCTGATCCATCCCTCTAGAAGGCACACACATGTCTGTTGATGAATGAATGAGAAGCACAGGTATTGGGTTAACATAATGTTGACAATCCTCACTGAAACTGCCCTAATGGAATCAAAGGACTTCAGAACAGGAAGGGAGTCTAGACATACAGGTCAAAAAAAGTCATGTTTACAAACAGGTAATCCAGTTAATCCCAGAGTATTTAGGTGAGACTGTCAGTCTGTTGATTAATGATGAAGCCCAATTGGACCCAGCAGGATTCTTCGTTATGGGTACAGAAGTAAACCTTGGATGATTTAGGCTGAAAAGAGATTTAAAAGGCAGCTCAACAGCTCAAGGAAGGCTGGGGCACCAGAATCAGAAAGGGCTTGGGAACAGGGCGTGCTGGGTGGCAGACAGCGGCACATTTCCCATGCAGTCCTGTGAGGATATGCTGCGGTGATTGCCGACCTCCAGACCTGTGTGGTGTGTGATGCTGGTGACACTGCTCTCCTTGGACACTTGGTTTCCGTCGGGGCTTCTTCTGCCACCAACCTGGTGGAATCTCTGCTTATCAGTGTCATGATGTGCCAATTTGAAATGTGATTGGGGATGGGGATAGTCAGGGGCTTGAGGAAGTGAGTATCCAGCTTTAGACAAGGAGACAGTCTTCAGATGATTGGAGACCAAAACACTGACAAGTATTTGTCCACTGTATCAGGTGTCTTGTGTTAGAGTTCGCCAGAGCATATTAAGCTCACTCCATAGTTTTATGATAGCACATCAAACAACATTTATTGAGGAACTAGAGGATCCTAAGCGTAAAATCTTGAATTAGATTATCTTAACCCTTCAAAATTTCAAAGGTGGTGAGACCCATACAGAGATAAAGTATAATACAATAGAATACTATAATAACACTGTCTTAGTCCATTTGGGAAGAATACCGTAGACTGGGCAGCTTATATAGAATACGTTTATTTCTCACAGTTCTGAAGGCTGGGAAGTCTAAGATCTGGGTGCCTGGTGACAACCCACTTCCAGGTGCATAGACTGCATCTTCTCCATCTCGTGTCCTCACATGGCAGAGAGCAGAGACAGAAGCAAGCTTACGTTCTGGTCTTGTAAGTGCACTAATCCCAGTCTGGAGAGCTCCACCCTCATTGCCCCCAAAGCACCTCCTAATGTCATCACATCAGGGATTAGGGTTCACCAGATGAATTTTGGGGGTGGGCAGTCACATTCCCTCAGTAGCACAATGGTACAAGCAAATGTGTCAAGAAAAGAAATTTCTCCTTCATTCAGTAAATAGATTAAATTCTTCCTATTACCCAGGAAATTAAATTATTCTAGAATAACTTTTTCAGGTCAAAGTTGAGTATATAGTTATTTGTCTGCCTGGTGGTAGTTTAGAAATTCTTCTGACAAAGAGAAAACAAACCTAAAGGAACAAATTATGTTGTCTCCTTTTTGAAAATAAACTTAAACTCCCCATTTCTGTCTCCAGTAGAATAAACTTCACTACTTTTTTTCCTCTTCTTGTCCAATGACCGTTTTCCTTTTTTAAAAAAGGAAAATACTGGCTTATAACTGAATTTTACTTGACTTAAAAGCATTTTAAATTTGGACTTAGTTTGTTCTCATTACAAAGTTGAATCACAAATAAAGGTTAAAAGCAACTTCTACTTCTTTTTTTTTTTTCTGTACAAAAGCATATCCATAATGAAGTTTTCCCCAGGTGTGGTCTTCGTGCAGACATACTTATGAGGATCGACTTAGAAACAAGATCAGATGTGTTTCTAATACTCTGAAAGGAAAATCATTTTATTGACTCAAGGCTGCCCCATGGCAAGATCATGGAGGGAAGCTGGCTTTCCGTGCCTCTGCCCACCATCCCACCCTGCCTGACCTGTTAAAAGCCTTTTTCTCTCACCCAACGCCCTGTGTCCTAGGCCTGATCTGAGCGGCCAGCTCTGTGGGTCCCCCTCCTAGACAGTGGTTGCGGCTGTTGCCACCATTGCTTTTATTTAACCAATTCCAAATTTTCTCTCCTAAGCTGGGGTTAAGATGACATTTCGCTGAGCTGGTACATATATTGATTTTGTAATGACTGGAAGTGGAGCTAGGGCAGAGCTTGTGAAAGAAATTACAGTCAATGCTTTTCTTTTTGCCTTCTGATAATATTAGTTACTATTCACTGAGTGTTTTGACAGGCTGCCAAAGCCTGACTGCTCACCCTGACCTCGAGGGAAAGGCATTCTCACTGGTGTTTGCGTTGTACTGTTTATGAGCATTATGTCACTTCTTTAAAGCCACACGGAGGCTGCGGGGTTTTAAATCTAGATCAGTGTGGTCACAAAGCAATGTCTTTCCTTTAAGGGATAATTTCATTTCTGAGAACTTCTGTGCTTTTCCTTGAATTTAAGATTATTCATCATAAACTCTATTAAGTGTCTGTTTGCTCTTTTTCTCTCCTTTTTTAGTCTTCTACTTTCCTTCACTTTTTCGTCCAGTAGGTCTCTTTCCATGCACTTGCTTTCCTGTTACTTGATGATTCCTTCCCTTGTTGTACATAACAGTAAACAATGAGCCAAATTTGAAGCTGCCATTGGCAGATAATTTAGTTTTAGTAAACAGACAGCAGCCCACATGCCCTGAATGCAAACGAAAGAACACAAAACAAAAACATTGGCCTGTGCACAAAGTCTGAAGGAGACAGGCTGTGTATCAGTCTCCTAGGGCTGCCGTAATGAAGCACCACAGACTGCGTGACTTAACAGAAGTTTGAACTCAAGGTGACATTGCTTCTTGGCCTTTAGGCCAAGATCAAGTGAACACAAAGTAGGGCCATGCTCCCTCTGAGGCCTCTATGGGAAGAACCCTTCCTCATTTCTCTGCAGCTTCTGGGGGCTGCCCATGGTCCTTGGTTTATAAATGCATTAGTGCCCTCTCTGCCTGCGTGGTCACATGGCCCTATGTGTCTGTCTCCGTGTTTCTTTGCCTCTTCTTATGAGGACACCAATCACACTGGATTAAGGACCCACCCTACTCCAGTAGGACCTCATTTTAACTACTTAACATCTGCAGTTACATCTGTTTTCAAATAGGTTCAAGGTTCTGGAGGTGAGGACTTCGTTGTGTCTTTTTGGGGCAGTGGGGACACAACCTATAACAGGCTGCGAACTTTTAACATTCATTTTCTATCTTATTATTCTTAGGAGTTTGAATTTTTGCCACCCTTTTAAAAACATGCATATGAAAAATGGCCATAGATACAATTATATTTATATTGGAAAAAATAAGTGGGCCACTGAAAAATTATTTAATTAGTACCGACTTGTGCCTGCAGCTAGGTATTGTGGAGAAAGATATAAGAGAAATAATATCCCATCAATATCACCAGGGAAATGGTTAGAAATGCAGGCTTTAAGAATTCACCCAGACCTAAAGAATCAGTGTCTGCATGTTAGCAAGCACCCCGGGCTGGATGAAGATCAAGACCAATGTGGCGGGGACCCCTAGAAAGTGGTTTCCAACTCCGTTGCAACTAAGAATCACATAGGATGTTCAGAACACTCCTGATACCCAGGGTGCACCCCATACAAATTTAATAGGACTTTCTGGGACTGGGCTCTAGTCAACAGCATTAAAAACAAAAACATATGATGTGAAAGACAAATACCATATGTTCTCACCTATAAGTGGAATCTAATCAACAAAACAAATGAGCAAAATAGAACCAGGGACTTGGAAATAAAGAACAAAGTGACAGTGCCCAGAGGGGAGGAGGGGAGGGGAATAACAGGAGAAAGAAGGGGAAAGGGCAAACAAAGGAACACGAACAGAGGACTTATGTGCGTGGACAATGGGGGGGGGGGGCAGAGAATTGACTGTGGGAGAGGGAGGGGATGGGGTAGGGGAGAGCAATGTGGGAAAAGGTGGGACAACTGTAACTGAACAACAATTTAAAAAACCCATGGGATTCCAGGAACACTGCTTCTCAAACTCTCAAGCTCCCACAGATCATCTGGAGCTCTCGCTCAAATGCAGATTCTGACTTATTGGCTCTGGGGTGGAGCCTGGGAATCTGCGTTTCCAGCCAGCTCAAAGGTGATGTTGGTGTCTCTTGTATGATCTGTAATGCTTAGCTCCGGGCACAAGTAGAGGTTAATTAAATAAATGATTTTTTTTTTTGCAAAATTATCCAATTATAGAATTAGTAAATATTTCAGATATGAAGGAAGAAATAGTCTTCAGCAATGTTTAATTTGTTAAGTACTTCAAAGGGATTTTATTTTTCTCAAACTTGAAGAAGGCAAAAACACTTCAAACAAGATGTCTTTTGTTTTCTCAGGATTCTCTAGGAGGAACTAGACTCAATAAAAGATAACAGCTTGGGTTGTTTTCCTGTTCCTCTCCCAGCATTGCTTCAGGTTTCATGATTAGGTTCCCTGGGTACAACACTCGGGGTCGTTCCCAGGGTGTATTAAGCTCCCGTGGAGTGATTATTCATTACGACACAGTCCAGTGGTTTGATAAACAATAGATCACCCAAAACTCTATTAGGTTCACACCACTAATGCACTGTTTTCTGTTTCATAGGAAATACATCCTGCCCTCGTCTGAGAGATGCTGTCCGGGTAAGAGCTATATGATTTCTTGGTCCCTGATCAAAGTTGAAAGCATCTGACCTGATTGAAAACAATACTTTAAAACAGAATCCACTGCAGACGACCTCAGGCTTTGGCATGCTGTTTGTTCTGAGACATTCTAGAAGTTAAGAGTAGGAAACTATAAAGCTCTCTGCAGACGAGATTCATTCCTGCTTCCTAACTCTCACTGCTCCAAACCTCCATGTCTCTTTCTGCTTTTTTTTTTCTAATCTCCTTTTTAAAAGCAGGTTCTTTACGTGCTGCCTTAAATCAGGGGTTTGTGTGATTCAAATTAGAGACAATAATAATCCACTCAGCCTTCTGTGTTCAAATTCAGTTCATGCTTTGCCCTCTGTGAGGTGCTCCCTCCATGCCTCTCTCCTCTGTTCCTCAGGCATTCCTCCAAATTATGGTGTCGGCTAGGTACTGACATCTGGTATTCTGTCTGTTCTACATACTGGGCACTGTGATGAATAAAACACACCATTCCCTGAAGCCTTTCTGAGTTTTCCCTTTTGCTGAACTCGTCACGTACTTTCAATGAGTACAACGTCATTTAGGACTGAATTGCTCTCTGATTTTTTCCTGTGAGTTATTTTTGGCTTGCTAAGTAGATCAAAGGCTTGTTGACGATTTTGCCTTGATAATATTCACAAAGAAAACGCATTTTTGAAATTGTTGAAGAGGCTCTGGAAAATGACAGGGGGTACTTGTCCTAACTGTTAGGGTCATGGAGGCTCATCGGAGACCCCAGGTGAGAAGGACAAGTGGAAAGGGGTGGCCGAGTGTAGGGCCCTGTTCTGTATTCAAGAGCTGGTGTCTGCAAAGGAGAGAGAGGCTGGCGTGTCCAAAAGGCTGCACAGTTCGTTCAGGGTCACCCAACATAAACATGAAAACAGGGTCCAAGCGAGAAGGAGAGTCTACCATGGAAAATGTGGAGGGCACAGTACAAAGTGGCGTGATTGTGTCACGTTTTGTGCAGTGGACGCAAAATTCTATGAAGTAAAATTCTACCCGTCTCCTAGAGGACAAAATTATTTATTATGGCCAAATGTCAATTTTCTGGAGTCACCAAATACGTTCTCTTCACCTTTCATTATTTCTCATTAATAATCACACAGCACTGATATCATTTATATCCAAATTTGGAGTTAAATAGGCCAAAACATCCTGAAATAACAATAATTTTGTCTTCATCTACCTCATCAGTTTGGGTCTCAGAAATGTAATCATCTGATCGTTATTATTATGCTTATTATTTCTTTTGTCTTCTATTTCTGTAGTTCTTCTTTTCCAAGCTCCGCTCTACAAATTGTAAGAGACAAAAGGATTTCTGTATGTCTAGCATCTCTTCTAGGAATATTTTTCTTCCTTCTTTTTCTCTTTTTTGGAGAACAGCCCTTCCTCATTCTCACTCCGCGCACCCACACAACTGCTCCTCTCTCCCTGTAGGCTTTGTGGGGATGATCACAGACAGATCACAAGGATTGATTCCAGTTGGGCACGTATCCCACGGTGCCATGTCAGGGGTTTAGCTGGAGTTTTTAGAAAAGAGGTATTCCCCTTTGGGTGGTGTCCCTCGGTGTAAGATAAGCCTTTTAAACCTGAGGCTGACCAGGCCAGCCTGCTGCAATTGATGGGAGAACTCAGGAGTTGGAAAATTTTAGTTTTAGGTAGTAGTTAATAAGCTTAGTAATCAATGCATGTAAAAGGCTATTGTTTCCAGAACTGAAGGTAAGGCCCATCTGACTCCAGGAGACCATAAGCAGCTCCACCTTTGTGCTTCCAGAAGATATCATAAGCAGTCAAGATGGTACCTGAGCCCTTGTGTTCCAGGGAGAGACATCCCACCGCCCAGGACACAAATGAAGAAAATCACCCAAGGACCCAGGACCCAGGTAAAAAATCACCAGTCAACCGATGAAAGGATGTTAGGGAAATTGCTAGACTGCAGCTTTTATCTGATTAACTTTTTTCCTGAATTCCAGATCCCTCACCTACACTTTTTATTCCCTTTGAATTCCAAGTCTCTTACCTACACTTTTTCCTCCTTATAAAAAGGCTGGTTTGAAAGGAAATGTAAGACAGTCTGTTAGGGTACATCACCTACCGTCTTCTCAGATCACTGGCCGTCTGAGTGAAGCGCCCATAAAGATTCAATCCCTGCCCCTGCTCATTGGTTCTGGTAGTGACAGGTGGCACAAACGCGGGCTTTTCTGTTTCACAACGAGAAGAGGAACTACCTGACAATGGAGTCAACACACAGGAAAGTGGAAGCACAAGATGGAGAGGGAACAACCGCATCCTCACGACATTAAATTCCGAAACCAGCCATTTCCGAAGCATTCGGCTGGGCCTTTTGCTCATGTGGCCCCAGAAATCCCTTTGTCCTTATTAAATTAGTTTGAGTTGGGCTCTTGTTCTGGGCCACTAGAACAGGCACAGACATAACAATTTTTTTATTCTAAAAAGCTCCTGTTCTTAACCATCAATATCTCTAAGGTGCTGGTGAGATACTGTAATGTGAGTAAATTTAAAATAGAATCTCTCCACCTGCCCCCAAGTTCTCCGAGCTTCTCTTTTAGGAACATTTTACATGAAGAATGTGTTTAGTGGTGCAGCTTAGCAATGTGTTATTTGTTCACGAGAAAGCAAATAGCGCTGATTTCCTGTGGACAGAACCTGTAATAGAACAGGGACGACAGTGGGGCTGGTGATGAGCTGTTTGCGGGTCCCCTGCCAGAATTCTCCTGGTCCTCCCAGGGGTGACCAAGGGTTTGGGGCATTCCCTCAGTCCCAGCCCCAACCAACAAAAGGTCCTGGCTCTTCTCGTTTGAAACTAATAATCAAACCTTTTCGCCACCAGGTGAGAAGCCTGCTGGTACCCAAAATAGTTTTGCTTAATTACAGGCGGCCTTGAAATAGAGGGAATGGCCCCTTCCCATGGCTAGAGCAGCTGCTCTATCGTCCTTCTTCAAGAAGCTTCCTTAAAGGTAGGAGACCTAAAGTGAGCTTCAGTCTACTCGCTGGTAGAGCTCACTGTCCCATACTATTTACTGTGTTGGTAAAAACCGTACAAACTGAACTAAACCGCAGCTCAAATGGCATCGTTGATGAAAATCCCCAGCTTAAATGACTTCTAAATTCTCAGATGGGGTTCTTCGTGTCCTTTACAAGGGGACGCTCATGCAAGAACTTTTTCAGGAGTGTAGATGAAACAAAACAATCTGTATACACTGGACTGATTTGACTATGTTTAGTCTCTGTCCCATAGAAAGGCAAGATGAAAATGGAGGTGCTCTAGCAGAAGATAAAAAAATGCAGGCTCCTTGAAGTCCCTGCACCTTTGGCCTGAATGCTTCCTGGCTTGTTTCTAAATCAGCTGATGCAAATGGCAAGTGATAAATACTCAGACAAGCAGCATGTCCTGCTCTAGAGGGACATGACCTTTATGTCCACTGAACTTCTGTTCCAGTGTTCTCTAGGGAAAGCCACCTGACGTGAAAAAAGAGCTTATTATGGATGTTTAGCAATAATTCTTCTTTTCTCTCCTAAGTTTCATGGGATTTAAAAGTGGTCCTGCCGTTACTGAAATGATTCTTTTAAATACTTTCAGAAATGCTTTAACATTTCATTTTGCCATCAGATCAGCAGGGTCCGACTCCTATAAAATTACTCCGTTTTCGTTTGAAAAATAACTTTGTAGATGTAACTACAATGTCCAATTCTTGATCTTTCAACCCCTTGCTGGTTCTAAAATCTTGGCAGATGTGTGTTGTTAATGAGAAAGATGCAACTCACACCAAGGAAGCAGCACTGATGCCTCTCTTTTGGCGCATTCCTCTGGCTTTGAGACACGGTTTTTCTTGCATTTCTGTTCCCCCCCCCCTCTGCTTGCCCTACATCATCAGCAAGAGGTGTAAACATTGTTCGCCCCTGTGCCCACCTGTCCTCGGCTCTCTTTTCCATAATCATCCTCCCCCTGGCTGATTCCATCCAACTTCATGACTCTACCTAACCATCTTACAGTGTGAAGTTCATATTATTAACAAAAGCCCTGAGCTGAGCCTGAGCTCCAGATCTGTACATAAAGCCGAGTGCCAAACGTCTACCTAAATGTCCCATAGGGGCTCAAATTTAATATAGTAAAAATGAACTTAGTATGTTTTTTCCCAGAACCTGGTTCTAATTCATTTCATGGCATCAAAGCCCCATAAATGGGAAACATACTACACCTTTCTGTTCCTTCTCTTTCCTCCACCAACCAGTTGCCATGTGCCATATTACCTACCTTTTTGACATCTCTGGTATTTGTCTCCACCTTACCATCCTCACCGATGTTGCTTTTATTCAGGCATTCGCCATCCCTCACCTAAACTAGTACAAAAGATTGCATTTTTAACTCAATCTAGGCTTTGTAGCCAGAGTTACTTTTCCAGAAGGCAAGTCAGGCAATGTCCCTCTCCTTGGAACACCCTCAAGGGTTTCTATTTCATAAGCATAAATTTAAATTCCTTAGTATATCATACAAAATCCTTCACATCTGTCTAGTGACTACCTCTCTGTATCAGGTTGGTCATCGATTGCCACGATAACAATGTGTAACAAACAACTGCAAAATCTCAGACACATACTTAGGAAACATTCATTGTTCTCTTGTCTGAGGTGGTCTGCTGGGAGGCTCTGTTGTACCTGGCTGGAGTTGCTCTTGTGTCTGGGGGTTGCCTGGCCTTGCCTGGTCTAGTGTAGACTTAGCTGGAATAACTGGACAGCTTGGTTTGGACCATGTGTGCCTTGTTCTCTAGGCAGCCAGCCTGGGTATGGTTTATGGGGATGGCAGAGGTGCAAGAGAAAGCAGAAGCAGGAACATACAAGGTCTCTTGAGACCTGGGTTCAGAACTGGCACACTGTCGTGTCTGCTGAACTTTACTGGCCAAAGAAAGACGTAAGGCTGACCTAGATTCAGGGCTTAGGAAATAGATTCTGTAAAGTCATTGACTTGAACTTGGGGATTGGAGGAAAGTGGGGGTGGGTAGAACTGGAGCTCTCATGCACCTGCCTCTTTACCTTCACTAGTGTCTACCGGTCTCCTCTGGCTGCTCTGTACCGAATGAGCGGCAGTCTCTGGAACACGTCTAGCTCTTTGCCCTTGGGTTTGGTTTAGCTTCTGCTACACCATCTGCCCAGGATGCCCCTCCTCCCACGCCCAGGACTGGCCCCAGTATGCACCTGCCTGTCCTTCATGACCTGGCTCTTCTCTGACCTCTTCACCCTCTCTTCTCTGCGAACTCTGTCTAGCCTTTGCTTAGGCCTTCATAAGACCTTAACTGTTCGTTGTCCTCAGTTTTTTATATGCTTGTGTCCCCTTAGAGACTACAAACCTATTCAAAGCAGAGACCCTTCTTAATTACTTTTTTACCCTGAGAGGCTAGCATAGGCCTTGTCAAATACTAAGCACTTTATAACTCCTGGTTGAATAGATGTTTGGAAGCGAAGCAAGTGTTAGAAGTGTGATTTACAAAATCTATGCACTGGTCTTCAGATGCACTAAATTGCTAAAAAGAAGCAGCTCATGAAGATGATTGGTTTGGCAAATAATTTTTGGTAAAGATTTAAAAGACAACTTTTTTTGGAATAGTATATTTTTAAAAAGAGGAGTGAAAATGGGTGGAAGAAAGTATTTCCAGCCCCTCTTCTCTTAAGATTCATCCTGAACAAGGAAAATAAGAAAAAGGAAGCATGCATATCATTTTGAAGCACTGAGGTGCCATTTATGACCCCAGAGACAGACTGTGGTCTGAACAATGACAAATAACTTGTCACAGGGGAGGAAGGGGAACCTAAGTCTCTGGGGTAGTGGGGTGTGTGTGTGTGTGTGTGTGTGTGTGTGTGTGTGTGTACACAAAAGCCAGTACAGGAAGTTGGGGTTCCAGGTACCGTGGAAGGGAAAGGCAAGACTGGAAGCTGAGAACAGCGTATTGGTGGAAAGTCTGGGTAAGGGACTTCAAGGACTCCCAGCTTCTTGTCCTTACCCACTGTAGTCAGATGACTGCGTATCTCCCGTTCCCTCAGAGGGGGCTGTTGTCTGGAGAAGCTGAGCCAGAGAGGCTCAGGATTTGAGACCCAGGAGAAGAACAGGAGTAGAATGCTCCACTGAAAAGGGGAGAATTGAAAGTTTGCATGCTGTGCGGTGAGTGCCCTTTTGCTCATCCAGCTCCAGAAGGGCAGCCAGGCTCATTTTCCTTTAGACAGGCTGAGGACCCTGCACTGGGGAGCCTACACTTCCCCAGAGAAAACGTCCTCGCATGCAAACACTTGATCCCCCCACCCCACCCAAGCAAACAACCTGATCGATTCCCTTGCCTCTTTCTCTCTCCTGTACTCCAGGCCTGCGGCTCTGCAAGGCCACTCACGCACACAGTGGGGGGGAAGCATGTGAGGGGCCCAGACTGAGGCGCTTGTGGAAGCACTTACTCGTAGTGCACTTGCAACCCACACTGCACTTGCACGACTCGGAGTGGGTGTGTGCCCTCTTAAGTCTGTGTCCCGGGCATTTTGCTCGCCTTACCCTCTCCTGACCCTGGCGTCCAGTCAACGCTGTAATGTTCCAATGTTAAGAGTGGACAATCAAGAATTGCCAGGTATTTGAAGAAAGCTCCCGAGATCCAAGAGACACCCCGTGACAAAGAAAAGATAAGCTCGGGACTTCAAAGGAACAATAATTTTGGCATCCCTGGAGAGAAAAGAAATGTTACATCTGTTTAAAAAAGCAGGGTGAGGGGGGCGGGCGTAATGAAAAAAGAGCATAAAAGCAATCTTGGAAATGAAAAATACAATGGCAAAAATTAAAAATTCAGTAGAAAACTTGGAAGATAAAATTGTGCCATATCTTGGAAAGGAGAACAAAGGGACAGAAATTAAATTAAGGTGATAATAGAACGGAAAAAGGTCAGAGTCAACCCGGAATAGCCGATATCTGATTAACGAGGGTTCCAAGTGGGAAAAGGAAATTATTGGAAGCACTAAAAACGCAGATGCCTGGGGTTTATCACTTGAGAACTCCGATTCCAAACGTCAGTAGGTTGAGTTAATGCATTAATTTGCCATCTTTCCTCCAGCTTCTTTGAAGCACTGAGTGCAAAACAGAATTCCCGAACGGATGAGCCTTTACTAGTGGTTGGTTGGTTGGAAAATGGGGAGGTTGATTGTGGGAAGGGGCGGTAATGATGGGATAAGGGCACTCACAGCTTATTTTGGAAGTGGGAAACAGCTACCAGTTGGCGCTCAGTGGCCACAGGAAGTGGAGACAATGCAGTTGCTAAATGAGTCCCTTAAATATTGACATGACTGATCCTAGTGTGACTTGTTTAGTAGGAAGTGGAAGAGGAAGCAAAAATAGACCAAAGCAAACATTCGCTCAAGGTGCATGAAGAGAAATACATCCTCTCTGGGCCCCTCCACCCCTGTGAAGACATGGCCACACGCCTCCGAGCAAGTGTTTTCTCACGTTTCGATCCTTACGGTCGCGGTCCTGATTTAGCGCATTCTATCCTCTCTCTGTGCTTGTCCGTGGGACCGAGTGCTGGGAAATATTCTGTGTTTCCGTTGTCACACCTCTTCAGGCACAGAAAGTTACTGCTCTCCCTCATCAGCAACGGGAAAGAAGTATTCAGCGGGTCCCATTTGAAAGATTAGGGAAGTATGTTTACACTACTACAAAGTTAATGGGAGAAATTGAAGCATCGGCTTAGGCGATTCAAAACAGATACTGTATTTCTGAAGTTTTAGGTAATTGAGGCAAAAGTCAGTACATTCCGACGCTGTTGGAGGCTCGCTTCAGTTCTCTGCGGTGCCTTTTCTGTGTATTGTGGGCAGCTAGGGGAGTTAAAAACCCTGCAAAGAAATCTGACAACAAAGGAAAGAAGGGAGTACAGGAAAGAAGAGTTGGGTCTCTCTCTTAATGAGAAAAACTGAGCTGTAACAGTTAACTCACTCCAGCTCTCTGCAACGTTAAACAAAGATTTTTCCATGGAAAGTAACTTAGCTCATTATAGCCTACCTGTACTGATGGGGAGAATATTTCTAGAGACATGTTGGAAATGATATAAGCACATCGAGAAAGGTCTGTTCATGTTGTATGTGTCTATCCTCACTATGCTGAATGCATTTAGAATTAGGGTGAATTTTTTTAAAAATTAGAATTCTAGGCATTCATGAAATGAAATGATAAAAATTCTTATTCTCCATTTTGACTTTCTATTTCATTCTTTATTAAGACTACACTTTCCGTTTAAAGCTTTGTACCTCAAAATAAACAATGCATTGGTGTTTTAAATACTTCTCTCAAGATTCACAGTGGTAAGGAAATATATTGCTTAATAAATTCTGAGAATATATTGGAAGTGCTATTCTAATATGAATAAAGCAAATTTTCAAGGAAAATTTATTATTTATTTTTTCGAATTAAGCAAAATTTCAAGGAAACATTTGCTATAGTAAAGCAAAATGCTAATTGCCCTTGTCATAATGTCAAACTCTAGGTCCTCTGAAAGCTTCTTCAAGTGGGTTTATTTAGCAACATCCCACCATAGCTCTTCAAACGTGGCAGGACTTACTACGCTTTACCTAAGTCTCCCGATGTTTATTAACAATAACAGATTTTTTATGAGTCAAGCCTGAACCAATAATAAGCCAATTATAGAAAGAGGCCACCAGTAGAATCTGGCAAGAACTCTGCTACTAAAGCATAATTTAATTATTATCCTGTTCTTTTAAGAGCTATTTTTAAAAAGCATGATGAATTCTGATTAATTTAATAAGTTATAAGCCCCAATCCCTTTCTAGATTTAATATAGCACAATTAGGCAATAAACTGAAGCAAAGAGATAAGGCATATTGGTTTTCCAGGGTACTAGAGAACAGGATATATAATCACCGGACCTTTTTGGAACCCATCCTAGCCTTCACCTTAATTATTTTGTTTTGGAAAAAATGCATGATATTTTTTATTTGGTAGAAGTGGTGATGGTATAGGTTTGCTTTACCTTTTTAGAGGTTTTTAACTTTCTTCCAAGGACTTTAGACTGTCCAAAGGTCAGTAAAAGTGCTTGATATAGAGCATTTTAGTAATGTTTTTATAGTTTGAGTATTGTTACTTGTTACAGCCCAAAGTCTCTATCTAGATATGGCTTCTTAAATCAAAAACTGAATTAATATGATGTGGATTTTTTTTTTTTAAATAATGGGAGTTATTTTAGACGGACTGATTGATTCGTGATTTCACTGCCTCTTCTGTTATGTCCACTCAGCTTCCTGACAAGTACTTTAATACAATACACTTTAAACAATGGAAAAACTAGAAGATGCCTCATGCTCAGTGGCTGGCTGGACTCACTTTATAAACCAGCAATTGTATTGCACTAATGTGTTCACTGTTGACTCAGGTTATCACGGTCTTAGGGAGGGATTAAGGTTTTTCCCCAAATCCAGGCCTGCATGTCCGGTGGTCATCTTTTGTTATGAGATTAGCTGGAGAGGATTCAGAAGCTTTACGGACTTGACAGTCAAAAAGTGAGTTGGTTGACAAAGGTAGAGAATAAAAGGAGCCGTGTAGAACCTCTGAATAATAGGGACGCGTATCACGGGATTTTTAGAAGTAGCGGGTGGTCATGAGTCACTGCTTTTAAACTTGCTCGCTTTTCAATTACATAACGGAGATATTTTAGTAAAATACATGGTTACATTGCAGAACAGTTATCCATCCGTTATAGCGATTGCATCGATACTGCTTTGGACATGAAGTGTATCAATATTGTTTGTAGCCACATTGAATGCACATACTACAGCAGTCATTTTTCTACTCAAGAGCTTGGGTTTTTTTTCTTCTTTTTAATTCTAGGGGAGGAAAACACTTGCTATAAAATCCAAGGCTTTTCTTAAGATGGCATGATTATGCGGAACATGAGATCTCTCTCTCTCTTTTCTTTTTTTTTTACTAAAGAGAAAGTACTTTGAACTTGTTGGATGATGACACATCAGCATTTATTTTTCATGAACTTCGCAAGAATTCAAAATAAGTTTGAATTAAAATTCTTTAAATTTTTTTATTTAATATTCATCCTTTGGAACTTTGGGCAGCCTGGAGAAATAAAATCTTCACTCTAATAATCCTTCATCTTTCTAATTTAATTGATATATATTTTCTATCTCCAAGGGGGTGACCATACCTGACCTTGGAGAAAAGACATTGGGATTAGATACCTTGATGGAAGGGTTTAGAGAAGGTGCTGGTTATTATTTCATGAGAACAGGCGAATAGCTTCTAATCAGAGAATTTATATTCCCTCTGATTTTCTAAGAAGTACCGCTCAGTGTAGCAAAATTGTCACAGTTTTCCCGTTGCACCTCTTCTCTTGTTAGCTGTTAAATTGGGATGTTTATGGCTAAACAAGAGGATTTCAAGTGGCAAGGAGGTAAGTGATGAACACACTTTCTTAGTTAAATAAAAATAAAGGAGCCCCCAAAAAGAAAATCCAACCAGCTAAGATCATATGAGGAAACTCTGACATCTCAGAGGCAAAGCAAATTCCCATCTTATAAAAAGTTCTGCAGACTTCCTCTTATGCTACGCCTTTGAGTTAAGAATAAAGGAAGAACGGGATGCAATGGCCTGAAAAAAAGAAACCTGTTTGGAGATGTTTAAGGAAATATGTGGAGACATAGCCTTCAGCCTATGCACCATACCAGCTTGGAATTTTAATGCAAAACATGTACTCCTCCATGTGCAGTTTGGATGGCAGGGTGTGCAGGACACTGGAGCTTTCTTGGCGCTTTCTTGTCCTGGACCAAGGAGTTTTGTCACCATGTGCAAATAACCTCATTTGAGCGCCCTTAGTTTCCTCACTGGCAAAGTGACGGGACCGTGTTGACTATTTCATTGATCTCTAAGGCCATTTTCCCCCTATTACTCACACAATTCCATGATTTTTATGGCTAGTTTTTTTTTCTCTCAATACTATTTTCCTGATCAGAGCTTCTTTGAGATGTGGCCTATTTTGCACTCAAAATGACACACGGTAGCCTTTCAATCGTCCGAGGAACCGATGAAGGTTCTATGGCAACTTCCTGTTTAACAATCCTGAAAAATTGGGGAGACCCAGGCCAGGTCGTGAACTGAGGCTGCTAACTTTTGCTCTTTGGAGAGTTTTACCACAGAAGTATTTTTGCGGTGAAGTTTCAGGCAACACGGCTGACGTCCTCAGAGAAGATAACAGACCTGAAAAGGAATGAAATAACTTCGAACCACCACCGTGGGTCCTGATAAACACCTTCTACTTCCCGGAACTCTCACGAACCGTTTCACAGACACAGGCCTTGATCTCATCATCATTCCAGGAAAAAACAAACAGAAGTGCAGGAATGACTGGCTCCGTCACAGCCCCTGACATGGTGCTTGCGTTAGGGAAGCTCAAGTGTGAAAAAACAGCTCGGAGGCCCTCCCATCTGGCAGGACAAAGCAGTCTTCTGATAACATCCATTGACGGGGGGAGTGACAACAAGCTTCTGTGACCTTGACTGAACTTCCCCAGGGTGAGGAGAAGCTAGCTGACAGATTCCCAGAAACACAGCCAAGGAGGGAGGAGGCAGCTCCCGGAGCCCAGGGGACACAGCTCTGGGAAGGACCACGTGCACATGCCCACGCTGGCAAGGCAGTGAGTGGGAAGATAATACGTGCTACCACGCATCAAGTGGCCTTGCTGTCCCTGTGGGCTTCTTCCTGTATTACATAACACCCTGATGAGGCTACAACAAGAACCCGAACAGCGTTTATTGAGCTGTGAATTGCACTCACTCCACAGCCCAGATGAAATGATGGTCAGTCAATTTTTACTGCGCCTGCGGTACAGGTCGAAAGGCTTACACAGCCCAGAGAAAATCACAGTTGATTGTTTCCACATCACGTCTTTTGCTCTGATTTCCCCCGAAGTATCCAGCTTGATTGTCAGCTTCAATCTCTCTCTCCTTTGGTTTAGAGGATTCAAAACCTCTTTCTATTCAGGCAGAGTCAGGAGGAGGAGGGGGTGGGGGGGAAGTAGGGTAGTAGAAAAAGAAAATCTACAAGCTGGGCAACCTGGAGAGAAATTTATAAGAACAATTAGTTTTAAAAAGTACTCCTCATGCCCTGCTCAGTGTGGCCAGTGTGGTTGGAGCCTCGTCCTGCAACCCAAAGGATGTGGGTTCAGGACACACCTAGGTTGTGGGTTCAGTTTCCCCATCTGGGAGCATAGGACCCCCGTCTGGGCAGGTACGGGAGGCAACCGACCGATGTTTCTTTCTCTCCCTCCCTCTCTCTCTAAAAGCAATGAAAACAATGTCCTTGGGTGAGGATTAAAAAAACTTAAAAAATTACTCCTCATGGATCAGACTCATTAATCAACGTTAAAAGCAGGACAGTCGTCTTCATAATTACTCAGCAAAGGTTCTTCACTGCTGAGTGCTTGCTGCGGCCTAGAGGGGAGCTTGTGTCTAAGACTTTCTCCCTCCTTTGCCAACGGGCTCAACACATCACCTGCCCTCCCCCTGGGCTCGACACCCAGAGGGGAACGCCCTCCACCTCCGCCCAGGTGCAACTACTGCGCATCCTCCTGGGCTGGTATTCCAAGTCCACCAGCTCTTCCCAATAGTTCACTGACTCTGCTCCCGACCTGCTCTGGGCCCCCTTCTTGTCTCCACCCTTTCCTTAAATTTGAGGACTAGTTAGCAACTGCTGAAATACACCCTCTTGGAAACCCCATTTTTCCCTTTTCTGTGGCACTGTCTCCCCTGCAAAGGTCTCCTCTACCACGAGTTTCATGGCACCCTAGCTGCTATGGACTGAATTATAACTCCCAAATTTCATATTGGTGCCCTTATATAAAAAAAAGAAAGACACCAGGGAGCTATTTCTCTCTCCCCCCGGCCCCCTGCCCCGTCTCTCCCCATGTACCATAACTCTCTCGAGTAAAGGGGAGCCTGCAGTCCATCAATGTTCGTGGCAGTTGTTCTAAACCCTCTTCCTTTAGCTAACCTCTCATTAGCTCTCATTTCTGTCCTTCCCTCCATGTCCCACGTCTCCCCAGTGTCTTCCAGGTATCCTTTTAATCTGACCCCTGGATTCCAGATCCTGTTTCTGGTCTCTTATTCCTGACATATGGCTCCCTCTTGTGGACGTTGGCTGGCATTTGCCCCATCAGTCTCTAACCTGGTGGGCTCTGACCCACCCCATTCCTAAGGGAGGTGGCATGCAAATAATGATAACATAATAATATGCTGTATTAGAATTATGACTAAGGTATATTAGACATCAGGAAGGCCTCAGTCCACCTGGGAGAGTCAGGCTGGGCTATGCAGAATGTGAATGGTGAAGGAAAAATGAGAGTCTTGCAGGCAGAGAAGGGGAAAAGAGAGTTAGGTCGTGGGCACAATGCACTTTGGTAATCCAGTGGATGGAGCTAGGAGACAGGCAGAATCCAAAACAGACCTCAAGCCAGGCTTCTGGTATCAGCAACCGGGTGCCGTGCCCATGTTAGAGAGCACTGAAAGTCAGGAATAGGCAGGTGTTTCTCTTGGTTTAATGAAATATTTCTTCCTAAAAACGAAAATCGCTACTCTAAATAAATACATATTTTAAATACATTCTTGAATATTTATAAATATTATTTACTTTCAAATAATATTTTGGCTGTCCTTAAAGGAGTTTCTCTAAAATCTTTTATCAACATATAGTTATTGGCTTTAGTACATTATTAGAATAAAAACCATATTTCTAGTTAATTATAAGTATATAATGATAACAACCACACTCTTCTATAACGTATGCTTTTGTATTTGGCATAAAAAACCTGTGGTACATTTACTCAATGGCATTCTATGCAGCAGAAAGAAAGAGGGAGCTCCTACCCTTTGGGACAGCACGGAGGGAACTGGAGAGCATTATGATAAGTGAAATAAGCCAGGTGTTGAAAGACAAATACCATATGATCTCACCTTTAACTGGAACCTAATCAACAAAACAAACAAGTGAGCAAAATGGAACCAGAGACATGGAAATAAAGAGCAAACTGACAGTGACCAGAGGGGAGGGGGGAGAAGGATAACGGGGGAAAGAAGGGGAAGGGTCAAATCAAGGAACATGTATAAAGGACCCACGGACAAGGACAATGGGGTGGGGGGATTGAAAGTGGAGGATGGGGGGTGGGTAGGGCAGGGGAGAGTAATGGGAGGGAAATGGGGACAGCTGTAACTGAACAACAATGAAACAATTTTTTTAAAGAATGTGTTCAGCTTCTTTGAGGCACAGCCCTGTGGGATCTCGCAATGGCGCTGATCATGATAAGCTGGCCCTGTTTAGTACGAGATACAGGAGAATTGCAACTGTGACCCTGGCCTCCATTCTGTTTCACACTGAGAGTTGTAGTAGCCCCTGCAAAGTCTAGTTTACCTGGGAATTGATGGAGCCGAGGGTGTTGAAGAGCATCTGCAACTGTCAGATTGTACCATCACTGAGCAACATTTTCACAGGCTCTGACACAGTGACACACCTCAAGCACTTGAAGTTCAAGGATAGGGTAAAAGGGTAAAGAGAGTTAAGTATATAGCCCTTGAACGTCCTTCAAAAGCATGACTATATACCATTATCTCACCTAAACATTCATACTAATTTCTTAATATTTTCAAATACCCAGGCAGATTCAAATTTCATTTGTCTCATGATTTTTTAAAAGGTGGTGCATTCCTGAAACAAGGTTTAAACGAGGTCCACATGTCGTGTTTTGTTTATGTTGGAGTGTTTTGAATGGCATGACGAATTCTCCAAGGGAATGTATGGCCTATACGGGCAAGGGCTTTCTTTGTTTTTGTTTTGCTGTTGTTAGTCATTCGCTATTCTGATGACAGAGCCTAGCACAGTGCTTAACCCTTGACAGGCACTCGACAAATCTGTGTTGTGTAGGTGAGTTAGTGAAAGAATGGGGTAGGGAGGCATTTCGAACTGAGGGGGCAGAAGTGAGCACCAAGGTCTGAAGACCTTGGAAATCACAGTTCAAAGGTGTCACTTTTTCACACCACCAAGCGGTTCTCTGACACCATCTTGGGGTTCTGCAATTCAACTTGACTCTGACACTGTCTATCTGGAGTCAGCACCGGGTCCCACAGGTAAAGAGCTCAGCTGCACAAAGCTGCTCCCCACCCCCACCACACACATGCACACACTTCAGAAAACAGATCAAAGTTTAGGTTGTCACCTGGCTTCTTACCAAATGACTATTAGGAGAGGTTCTCGCTACCTACACCTTGGGTTTGGTTTTGGTTCGAGCAGCTCACAGAACGCAGAGAAACATCCCACTTGCGAGATCACTGGTGACTGTAACTCAGGGACAGCCAGATAGAAGCCATGCACGGGACCAGGTAGTTGGGAAGGGCCGAGGAGTTTCCGTACTCAGAGTGCATCACTCTGCATCTCCAAGTGACAACCAGCAGAAGAGCTCTTCGACTCCCAGCCTTTTGGGTTTTCAGGGAGGTTTTATGACCTGGCTATGGCTGACTAAACCCTTGACCGTTGGTGACTGATTCAACCTGTAGCTCCTCCCCTCTCCTCAGAGATGGGACTAAAAGTTCCAACCCTCTAGTCACCTGGTAGTTCCCCCTGGCCACCAGCCCCCACCTCCCTAGGGGCTTTACAAAAGTCACTTCATTAACAGAACAACACACCGTGACCTCACTCTTCACTTAGGAAATTCCAGGGGTTTTCCCAGAAATCACAATTTTGTAACAGTACATTTTAGAACTACCCATTTCACATATGGCTGGAGCACACAATTTGGGTGATGGTGGGTAATGTGCTGGAACCAAAGTAGGGGCCATGTCATGCAATGCTAAGCAGGGTGATTAAAAACTTTCGGAGGACTTATAGGAGGGAAGTGACACGGCCAGACTTGCCGTTCGGAAAAGTTGGATTTCCAGCTATGCCCGAAGGACTAGCAGATCCCTTGCAGAGGGTGTCACATTCAAAACAACACGGATCAGGCCATGCAAATCAATTAAAGGGAAAAATGCCTGTTGCAACATCCCAAGAAATTTTTAGGGGGAGATCTCATGCTTCGCATAGTGACCCTCTTCCCATTCCCTCTCCAAAGTCTCTCCTGCTAAAAGCTCTCATGAATCCGCACAGGCTGTCTTGGATTTTCTACCTTTTGCCTTTTTCTCTTCTATTTTGTTTTCATGGCACAAACTTCTCAGGGTCCTGCAGGACCTATCTGGGTGATGGCAAGACTCTGACTCATAATGCTCTTTTCCCTAAAGAGTGCAAACCCTAATTGTTACACTTGAGACTGGTCTCTTTCTCCGCCAGAACCCAGTTCTGCCACAGACTTCAAATTCTGTCATCAGTGCCTCGGCAGTGTGTGCAGGCAATTGGCATGTCACTTGGAGCCTCCACACGTAGTGAGCGAGCACCCTGGGGCTCTTCTGAAAAGGAAGCTGCTGGCCAGGAGGGGAGACCAGGTGGTGTCAGACCGGAAGCCACAAGAGGGCTCCCAAGAAGCTTGGCGTCTGGCAGAACTCGGATTCTAGAAAAGCATCCTTTTAGGATTGAACTTGTTTTCTGGGGACTGGACTATTGGGGATAAAAATCAGAGTGATCGGTGACAGCAGAGTGATTACATATTCTGAGCCAGTCACTTGATATTTGTGTGAGTGTTTCAGACTCTACGAGTTGGTGTGACATTATTGAAACCTTGGTGCTTATTTTGGAATTTTTATAAAGCAGCATGGGCTTCCTACAATAAATCTTTATAGACAAATTTTGAGGGCCTTTTTTTTCCTTTTCTAGGCAGCTGCTGCCATACTGTGTTTGCTTTTATTGGATTTCTCTTAAAGGCCTATTTAGAAAAATGCTTCTATTGAAAAACCTTTGGGAGAACTCACATACTAAAAAATTCTTAATATCACTGTGAAAGAGCCCCAAAATATCCTCTGGTGAATGGCGACAAGGAGAATTTTCTTAGGTTTAGAATTAGCACGAACTTGAATTGCTTCAATGTGATAGATTATCAAGACAAGCTTTTTGTAATTCAACTGAAATTTAAGAGACCTTTTTCCAAGGACTGTTCAAAGAAACAGATGGGTAAATACTAAATTTGGAGTTTAAAGACCTTGCACATTACAATAAAATAAGAGCATGACTTCCCCTTCCCCCAAAGGCCGTTTTACATTTTAAAAAGATATCAATTTCAAACTATTATCGGTCGCTTATTAGATGCATGTTACTCCATGCCACAATTCATAAAGAAAGAATAAGATGTGAAATAGACCACTCACAGGCTTTGTGGACGTGCTGAGCATTTCTGACAATTACCCAGAAATTCAAGGGAGTCAGTCAGTCAATGTTAGCACAGCAGTGATTTCCACTATCCTGTAGTTTCGCAGTTTCACAGATGCCATAGAGCAACTTGTTCAAGGTCAGTGGCAGCGTGGACCCTGGGACCTCACTGCTTCCATCTCTCAGGCCAATGCTTTCTTCCCTATATTTTGCCTCCACGTGCTTTGCTTTGCTTTTGAAATGAGTACTGAAGATACACTGGTTTGTTCGTTTTCCAAGGGTCAGATGGAGGAGGGTCTTGCAGGATTTGTAGAGGAACCTGGACTTTATCCTGGAGCTGTTGAGGAGTTGCCGGGCACACTCATATTATAGGAGGCTTTAATATCCAAACCTTGCTCTCTTTGGCTTATGTAATTTATGTCATCTCTCCGGTCCTTCCTCTCTTCATTTTTACATTATCTAGTTATATAAATGTTAGACTTGCTCATCGGGTCATGTGGAAGTTGATTCAGAGGGTCTTAAATTTAGATTTTAGACATATCGTAGCATATGTTTATACTTAACGGCTTTGAAGTCCTTTCTTCCACTAAAAAGGAAATAAATTGCAGAATGGTCTATAGCTTCTGGCCAGAATATTATTTCAACTGCTTTTCTGAGCGAGGATCTTTTTTCTGGAGTCTGGTACAAATTATGATTCCTAACACTGGATTTATTTTTATAGAAAGCTCAATTTATCTTAGAAACTACCGTTAACAGCAGTGAAAGCTAAGGTCAAAAAACTGATGTGCGGCGTTTCGACGGTGAGCACGCTATCTCCCCGACTCCCAGTGAGATTCCGTGTGATCCACTGGATGCTTCAGTGTTGTTACTGAAGATAACGAAGAGTCCTGGGCAAACAGGTGCTGGAAGTTCCTCCGGGAACTCGGCGGCTTCCTAGGGACCTTGTAAGATAGCAAAGATATGTCAACCTCCTTCCACTTTTTTTCCACGCTGGATTGTGTTCAAATTGGCAAGCCTTTGGGAGAGATAATCTTATGAATTAATCCACAACTGCTCATTTCCATTGATCAAAGTAATGTAAATCTGCAACTCCCAGAGCTAGTTGGAACAAAGCAAGCACTGTGCTTGAGCCTTTTATGTACACTCTCCTCAAAAACATACATACAAGCGGGGAACCCCAAAAAACCAGAATTATCTTCTGGGGGACAGGCCCCTTGTAGTCCAGGCTTCCCCTGCTAGGTGAGTGTTCTAGGAACGCGTCTGTTATCAGTGTGCCAGCTGGTGTTGTTGTGAGAGGCTGTGTTGGGTGAGATTTTTTGAAGACTCTTTCATCACATTTGTCCATTTCGGGATGGGTGATTTACAAGCACACCTGCCCACATGGCACCAAATGTTCAGCAGTTTTTGGCAAAAAACCCCCACAAAACAGCATTAGCCCTGTGCCCCATCCTCCTTATTCACCCCATCTCTCCCTGAGCACTTCTTTTTGTTTCCCTGGATGATAAAAGTCCTCAAAGGGAAACCTTTTGCTGACACAGGAGAGATAAAATAAAAAATGGCAGAAGCACTAAAAGGCATCAAAATCGATGAGTTCAAAAACTGCTTTGAGCGGTGGAAAAACATCTCGATAGGTGCATTGCATCAAACGGAGAGGACTATGAAGGTGACTGAAGTTTGAATATGTAAGAATAAATACACCATTTTTTAATGAACAAATTCTGGGGTTTTTTGGGGGTCACCCCCTCATACACTATATTCAATGTATAGGACAAAGAGAGGATTCTATGGTGAATATCAAACATCTGCATTCAGGTTCATCATCCAGGCATCAAAGCTGAAGGAGTCTCCACCTGGGGTATTGGTGGCATTTAGACAGCTCAATTCTTAGTTGTGGGGGAGGCCCCCAACACAGAGAGGTGTAGCATCTCTGGCCCCTGCCCACCAAGTACTCAATGACACCCACCTGTCAACAATGTGACTTCCCCACCTCCATTTTCAAGTGCCCCCTGGAGTGGATTCCCTCCCATCTGGCCATGAGATGACAACCACCCTCCCCCTTCTCAAACCTCATTCTACAAGAATTCCAGAGAACAGGTCTTAACCTTTTTGTCCAAGGCAAAAATTCCTAACCAACCTACTTGACTGACTAATGGATGGAGCTCTTGGGGCTGTTGCCCGAGTGAGGAAAGCTGAAGGCTCCATGGAACCCGTTCCCTTTCCTCTCACAAACTGAGCCCCTCGATGTACCCACATAGGCTGCAATGTAGCTGCCATAGAGCAAGTGGTCCCTAAACTTTAGTGTGTTACCCATCACGGGGGCTATTGCCTACAATGTAAATGTTGATCTAGAAGGTTTGAGCCAGGGTCCAGAGCCCATGTTTTACAGAATCACTTCAGACAAATGTGACTCAAGTTGCTACCTCTCCACCTTTCCTATAGATACACTCCCTTAGGAGATTTCAACTCCAGGACAACTCTTCCAGAGTGACTGGCAAGATGTCCCTTTAATAACAGCGTGTAGAAGACAGGAAAGGTTCTGCTGTCAGCTGAGGGCAGTATTAGAGGAAGAGATGCATTGGTCTTGTCTCAGACTTGTCCTTTGGCAGTGTGTCAGGGCTCAGACCTACCTAAAGGGAGCAAAAACAAATGACCTGGTCCCCGGGAGGGGCCGCAGTGTATGAGACCTCTGTACCTTCACCGGAGAAAAGCCATGTCGAAGTCATGGGCATGCCCTCAGCCCACAAATGGTGTGAACAGCAGAGTAGAGAAATAGAACAATTAGAGATCGAAGACAGAATGTTAGAATGAGCTTTAAGACAAAAATAAAGAAACGGGAATTAAGGACAGGTTTCAAGAAAGAACCAGGGATCTTATGAGGGGTTTTTCTTTGAAAGAAGAATTGTCCTTTAATCTGTATCAATCTTTTTATTTCATACAAATCCAAAATGTACCCCTAATGTATCCTGACTTAAAGTTTCTCCTAGGCTTAGATCTCGGAGACTTTTGTCTGCTCATGAACTGTATTTTTCCTAAAAGTGTGCATAATTTAAAAAATAATAGCAACCATTTAGAGAGTACCGTGTGCCAGGCACTTCGCATATGATACCTTGTTTCCAAGGATAGAAATGATTATTCTGCTCCATGTGACAGGTGAGAACAGCACGGTTTAGGGAGGCTAAGCAACTTGCCCAAACTCAGGGCTCTGGACAGATCCAGGTTCCAATCCCGAGTGTGGCTGATTCTAAATCCTGTGGCCCTAACTCTCTGTCTCATTTCCTCTTTAAAATGATACCCGAGTATCTGCTAAGATTGGACATGTTTCCACATGGTCACAGGTGAAAACAGAGCAGTGCTTCTCCAAGGGTGGTCCTCAGAGGACAAGAATCAGCAATACCTGATAACTTGTTTGAAATAAAGATTCTCTGTCCCTACCCCGGACTTACTGAACCAGGAACTGGGGTGAGATAGAGCTGGGCATGGCCATTTGCATTCAGCCAACCCTCCCTGTGATTCCAGAACACACAGTTTGAGAACTGAGCGGCCCTTATCACTAGGTAAGCTGGTGACACGGGTCACACTGCGTTCCAGGGACCGGTCCTGGAGAAGGTTTCTCGCCCTCTCAGGTTCCCCAGAGAACCAGCCAATGCAGGGCGACCTGCAAGCCTTCAGCAGATTTTGTTTTGGTTTGAAGTGCTGTCATCTCGGTTTACTCTGGTGAAGTAAACAGGCAACAATGGAATGAGATTCAGCCTGCTTTCACCTGGGTGTTGTGTCGGATTGCCAAAGGTCCCTGTGAACCTTTTGTGAACGTCTTTCATGTTCCTCCCCATCTGCTTTCGTCCACGACGGGAAGTGGAAGTTCTAAACGACCAGGAAGCCAGCTCCTGGTATTTCCGGAAGTGGCGGGAGACAAATCTCTCTTGTTAGAGTTCCAAATCTAGGTGCAGAGGATCAAAAGTCTCTTACGTACATATCGGCATCCTAAACTTTGATGCTTAAACAAATAAACAGCTTGGAACTCTGCTCTACGCGTGGTAACATACACAGGTGTCGGAGACAGAGATAAATCAGGCCTAGGAATGAGGAAATTTCCCACCGAACAGCCGGGGGGAACAATACTTGAGATTGTGATTGCCTTCCTTTTTAATCTTCTAAGGTGCAGGTGATTAAAAACAAAAACCCCTGATAAATTGGAGATTGAACGTCTTAAAATTTGAGTAAAGCAGAAGGAAAACAATTTCCACAAACTAGTTCTTTCATTACAATAAAAAAAAAAAATAGCAGAAGAGCTTGAAGGAATTACCCTGCCAAGAATTTGAGCTGTGGTTGAGTCTAGTTAATTTAATTAATGGTTGTTATATGCTCTCTAAAATGAGGCATATGGAAGTAGGAAAAAACAGTCATAAAAGATCAAACCTTATTTTCTCTTTATTATTTGGCTTAAACTTTTCTCTTCCAATTGTTTTTTGTTTGTTTCTATAATGAAGAATAATTATTCACATGACCAGAAACCAAAGAAAATCTAGATTACTTTTTAAATAGTGAAACTTCTAGATGAGTAAGCCTTGGAGGGTAATTTGTGAATTAAACAAATCCGTTTGCTGTGTAATTGGGGAAACTAATAAAACCCACTCATCCAAAAAGGAGGTGAGGGTTTCTCCTGCCACTGGGCGCCCCCTTGGCAAGCCAGTCCCGGCACCACCGACAAGTGAAATAAATCTAGAGGGTATTTTAGTCACGCTCATGGTTTAGAATCATCGGAACCGTCAGTTTGGCATTTACTCTCTGTCCGCTTTAAGGGAAGTAGCCATAAAATGGCTGGACTGCAATAATTACAGTTAGTTTTTGTTAAATGATCAAGTAATATAACAATAATCTTCCTTCTTTAGGCCCAAAGCTGGATATTTCTAACATAATTGGCGTCTGTACTTCGCTGCCTGGCAATGGGCCGCTTAGCGCTTCCTGAAATACGTGCATGTCACATGTACTTCTAGCCCATCAGAAAAACCACCCATACACATAAGCTGTGTGTTTTATTCTAGCTTTAACATAAGTCCATTTTGTTGATACAACCTGAGAAACACAGGCAACGCTAAATGTTAAATCAGAAGTTCTGGATTCTAAATGGAGTTTGGCTACGAAACTAATCTTTGCTTTAGATCTCCACCTTGTGGTTAGATGTTTAAATTGTAAATTCCTTTGGATTTTTTTTTTTTTTTTTAATCCTGGTTTGTATATTGTTCCTAAAAGGAATAAATGGACATTGTCTGAAAATACCTCGGTTGAGATGACATTGTCTGAATACAACTGACTTACCACCGGGTAGTTAGAAGGTGGCCATTCAGATTTAGCTTACTTCAGCATGAATTTTCTCTGCGGGACACTCGTTTGCCACTTGTTCGACCGCTGTGGGAGATTCGTTTTTGGGTTTCTTAGGGGCTGAAGAGACTTTTGGAGACCATCTTGTGAGTGAGTGCTGGTATAGAAGGAGCCACAAGGCAGAGTCTCATCGGCAATACCTTCCCTGCCCTAAGTCAACGCCAGTGAGCGAATAAGAGGGTTACAGAGCTTGCTGCCCCAGAACCCTGGGGACACATGTGAGAAAGGCTTCCTTCGCCACGAGGTTTGGCATTGTCTAAGAAAGCACACCGGTGACAACTGGAACATCCCGATTTTGTTTTCTAACCCCCGCACCAATACAGAAGAGCCATGTGTCATCCATGGGCATCATGGAGTGGTGCTCCATGCAGCTTCAAAGACCGCGTAGTCCCAGCGCGAAGTCCTGCTGCTTTGGCCTGATGTGCAGGGGTCAAGACAGAGCTCCGGGTTTACTGAGACTGGATGTATGTATTTAGTTAAGAAAACGCAATATTTTGTTATACTCACTTGTTTACATACCATCCTTGGCTCTTGTCTTTTTTCCATACTCCAAAAGCAAGCAGTGGCTCTACCTTAAAAACACACCCCAAACCTGACAAGGATCCTATTGGAATGTGTCGGGTTCCCATCACTCCTCTGCTTAAAAACCTTCCAGGACACCCCCCCCCCCCCACTTTCTCAGAAAAACAGCTCAAGTCCTCACTGCGGCCTCCGAGACTCACTCTTCGGGCCCTGCTACGTCTCCAAGCTCAAGTCCGCTGACCATCCCTTGCCCAGCCTCTGCCGCAGCTACGCGACGGCCTCCTGGGCGCGCCCAGCGCAGAACAGGCTCGGAGTTGCTGCTCCCTCTGCCTTCCAGACCCCACCTGGCGTGCCTCCTTGCTTTTCAGGGTCACTCAAAATCTGTTTCTCTTTTAGCCACCCTATTTAAAACTGTGACACAGCCAGTCTCGCTTCCCTGCTTTATTTTCTTAGCCCTCGTTCCACATTGTATATGCTTACTTATTTTTCTCACACACAGTAGTCCCCTCTTGTCTGAGGTTTCACTTTCCACGGTTTCAGTTACCCGCGGTCACTGTTGCAGCCCAAAAAAATTAAATGGAAACTTCTAGAAATAAACAATTCCTACGATTTACATTGCGCTCTGCTCTGAGCATCGTGATGAGATCTTACACTGTTCTGTTCCTTCACACCCAGGACGTGAACCATCCCTTTGTCCAGGGTATAGCCATGCTGTGTGTGCTACTTGCCCGTTAGTCCCTTAGCAGCGACTTAGTGGTCAGATCGGTCATCAGAGAGCGTGTGCGCGCCAGAGAGACCACGTTCACACAACTTTTATTACAGTATAGTGTTGTAATTCTATTTTACTATTTGTTATTGTTGTTAATCTCTTAAATTAGACTTTCTCGTAGGTATGTGTGTACAGGAAAATACATAGAGTATGTGGGGCCTGGTATTCCCCGAGGTTTCAGGCACCCACTGGGGGTTCTGGGATGTATCGCCCGTGGATGGGGGCAGGGGAGGGAGGGTAGGCGACTCTGTTATCCATCTCCCGCTGTAGAATGTAGCTCTGTGAATAGAGGGGTTTTGCATGTTCTGTCAACTCTTGTTTTCCGAGGGCTTGTGACAGCGCCCGGATCAAAGTGGGTAAGTATGAGCCGAAAGAATGACTGTCGCCCATCAATCTTAAATCCCCTGGGGCCGTGTCTAGTTCGCTCGCATTCTGATGCCTAGAGCAGGGCGCAGCACTTAGCAGGCTTTCAGCGAATGTTTGGTGGGTGAACAAAGCCTGGCACTGGCTGCCCGGGGATCGGAAAATTGAGGGCACGTGGGCTTTCTTGGACATTCTGTCTCTTTTCCTCTTCTCTTTGCACCTCCCTTCTCCCCTCTCGTTAGACCCCGGACGGCCTCGGGTTACTGCTAGACAGTGGGACGGAGCACTGGGGGCGGGGGGGTGGGGGAAGGGAGAGGAAGCTCTGGCCGGTGACAGAGCCGTGGTCTATGGCGCTGTTTCTCAGACTTTCATGTGCACAGGAACCTCCTGCTGGTCTTGATGAAAAGCAGACTCTGATTGAGGAGGTTGGGGGTGGGGCCTGAGACTCAGCATTGCTAATAACTCCCAGGTGATGCTGGTATTGCCTGCCAGAGGGTCATGCCCAAGTAGCAAAGGATAAGGGAGTCCTCGGCTTCCTCCGGGTTAGCCTGCTTCTGTCTAATGCGGTAGCCTCTGTCGCTGTAGTGGTCTCTGCATAGGGACTATTGGTGGCTTTTAGGGGCACAGTTTAACTGCATTGGCCCCTTCACTGCCGCGAGGAAGTTCTAAACCCTTGTCCAGGTGGGGTTGCCTGGAGCTCCCAGACCACCTGCCCCTCTGCCGATATCTGCGCCCCTTCATGCAGAGCTCAGGGGTGAGAGGCTGACAGCACACATCCCCTAAGGGCCATGCAGACCTGGGATCATGGAGGGGTTGCCCCCACCCTCCTCCTAGACACATCACAGAACAGTCCCATCAAACCTTGCAGATGTGGCCTCTGGCTTTGTAATCTCTTAACATGGCAACAGATGCTAAGCAACCCTCCCTTCTTCCCCAGAGTTGGGGGGAGGGGGACCATAAAGGCAAACATGCCACAAGCCTGGTCTCTGTGAATGTGGCCCCCCAAGAAAAATAAAAAGCCTCAGGCAGGTATGTAATGTTTTCAGCTCACAGGGTATAGAAAGGTTACAAATATATTAGTAATCTTTGCACCCCTAATGCGAGACTTTTTGTGAGGTCCAGAAGTTCATTTCAGTCCTAGATAGGCCATCTCGATGGTACAGAGGAGTTGCACTTGATCAAAAACAGCAGACAGGACCCGAAGAGAGATTAGAGAAATGATTACCCAAAATGTTGCCTAGGCTTGAGTCTTACCATCCCACAGCCATGGCAGTGAAAGTGACTGCTGCTTATTGAGTGGAATGACATACTAGTTACCTTTCCAGACATTTTAAATCCACCTAGCCATTAGTAACTTTCAAAACAGATGCTAGGAGTAGCCCTTGTTTGGCAGATAAGGACCTTGAGGCTTCAAGTCCCCTATGTGACCTGCCTGAAGCCACATGGCTTGTGAGCATCTGAGCTGGGACTCGTGCCCTCAAAGCCCATTGGCAGTGCTAGTACACAGAAAATACAGGCGTGGTCTAGCCACCTTTGCATTCGCTTGATGTCTTTAAGTTGGGTGGGTAATGAACACAAATGCTGGAAGAGAGGTCTGGTCTGAGTCCTCGTTTTATGGAGGCAAAGCAGCGTGTCCCAAACCAGGCCCTGCTGATTGGCAGAGCTCTGAGTGGGACCCTAACACTTGCTTCCTTGGGGTTCTTTTCCACTCTGTTTCCTTAGACTAAACAAGTTAGCAGCATGAGCAGATCCCTCACACGACGTGGTCTTTTCTCCTTCAGTCAATTAAACTAAGGTTACAGACATTCCCTGGCCATTCCTTTTCAGTAGGTTTGTTTTTAAAATTTTTATTTATTCATTTTAGAGAGAAAGAGGAGGGGGATGGGGGAAGGAGGAAGGAAGAGAGAGAAAGGGGGGGGGAGAGAGAGAGAGAGAGAGAGAGAAAGAAACATCGATTTGTTCTTCCATTTATTTATGCATTCATTGATTCTTGTGCATGCCCCGACCAGGGATCAAAACCACAACCTGGGCATATCAGGGATGATGCTCTAACCACCTGAGCTACTCATCCATGGCCAAGAGGAATGGTTTCTAAGGTCACACACCCATAGCAGTACCAACGCCTTACTTACTTTGCCATATCCCTTTCAGTGTTTGTATTGAAAAAGAGAGAAAAGGGTAAGGAAAGGAAGACAAAGAGAAGTTCCAAGTCCTAGGGGGTTTTGCACCTAAAAGGTCTTATCATGAATTATTTTGGTCAGCGACAAACATGAAGAGAGTAATTTACCCATTTACACCTTTTCTGGTTTTCCTATTGTGACTTACTGAATTTATTGTCTACCTCCATTGTTTGTCCATGGAAGCATGGGCCGTTAGATTGTGAATTATCCACAAAATTTAAAATGCAAATCTGAATTGTCCACACCTTTTTTCCCCTAAACCTGGGGTATGTGAACCTATGATAATTCCCATATCTCAAAGTAGTGCTGAATTAAGTGGAAATATGGCTCCGGGTGTTGCCAAATATTTCTGTGACGATGAGCATTACATATTAACAAGGTGCAAAACAGCTTAAACCGACCAGCCCACTCCTTCAGAGCTCAGCTCTGTTTTTTCCTCCCCTGTTGGCAGGAAACCTGGAATGAAACTGTATTTCATATGTGTGATGCTAGCCAGACATTGTTAGCATGTGGTAACATGAGCCTTATCTCTCAGATCATTAATAAAGATTGGAACAAGCAAAGAAAGGGAAGCCAACAGCAATTGTTACAGCGATTTTGAACTCATTGTGAATACAGTTGTATAAGAGACCTTAGAACTTCCGCCAACTTATCATGCCGCAGCGAGTAGCAGCTGTACCTAACCATGCCCGCAGCCCGAGCACACGAGTGCCCAGCTAGACAAAAAATACAGAGAAGGGCTCTGAACTGATTCCACACAGAAATTAGAAAGTGATCACTCACCTTGCCAAATCATTTTTCATTCTGTAAAAAAATTATGATTATTTTCCTAATAGCTTTCTCAGGGCTCTTTAACATACAATTTTTAGAAAATTAAAACCAGGACTCACATGCAAATATAAAATGAATACGTCAAAAATTTTATTCACTCATTTATTAATGAGGGAATTGGGAGATGTTAAAACTGGTTCAAAGAACATTTGAAGACTTAGATACATATAGGCAATTTAATAAAACAAAAAAATGTAGGATTAGATTGCTGGACCAGATACCAAAAACTGGTTAATGTCCTACAGGGAAATAACCATAACTTTAGGGCTTATCTGTTCCACAAATTAGACTGTATTTGCATCTTTACTGGACAAAATATGTAAGTTTCATGGTAACATCACTACGTCTGGAGCATTTAACCAGCCAATAGTAATTAGTAAATTAAACAGTGACAGTCTCTAGGTAATCCTTGGATGGCCCTTGAACCGATACGATTCTAACAGAATTTTCCATCTCCTTTCCCTCCCCTTTTTCAATTTTGAATATTTTTTTTAACAAGACATTTAAACTAAATTCTTAATTGTTGCGCTCCAAAGCTTGTGCTTTAGGAAGATTACTCTATTCTCTGCCCCTTCCAACTATATCATTATAGGGGTAAGGATTTTAACATTTTGTACATTTACTTTGAAGCGTAGATGTTGACTCTCAATGCTTTTCTTAGTGTGAAACATGGAGCTGACGTGGTGGAGATTTACTGATTTGTAGCCACCGGGTGAGAGCCTCGCCCTTGTTCTCTTATCTAACCTCCTTCTAACTCCACGGGGGCGGTTAAACCGCACCCTCAGTGTTCAGTTCAAGTCAGAACACAGTGATATTTCACGGAGATCACTATTTGTTCCGATTTAAGAATCTCCAAGTATCTTGTCGCACAGCATATCTGTAAAATAGCCTCTTTCTTTCTCCAAGTTTATCATTCAGGGAAGACTGTATAAATGTGATAGCATGTTGACATTTTAAAAAGTGCAAATATTGAACAGGAACATAGATTACACAGAGGTGTAAATCATGAGCTATCATTAGCAGTGTCCTGAAGCGCTGTGACATTTCACAGAGAAGATGTATCATTGGTACCTTGTGACTTTTGGAAAGTCGTGAGCTTTATTGGGATGGTGCGGAGATGAGTTCAGTAATTTAGACTTTCTGACTCTTTGCCCACAATTTAGAAAGTGGCATTATAGTCTGATTTTCTTTTTCTTTCTTTCTTTCTTTCTTTCTTTCTTTCTTTCTTTCTCTTTCTTTCTTTTTCTTTCTTTCTTTCTTTCTTTTTCTTTCTTTCTTTCTTTCTTTCTCTTTCTTTCTTTTTCTTTCTTTCTTTCTTTCTTTCTTTTTCTTTCTTTCTTTCTTTCTTTCTTTCTTTCTTTCTTTCTTTCTTTCTCTTTCTTTCTTTCTTTCTTTCTTTCTTTCTTTCTTTCTTTCTTTCTTCCTTCCTTCCTTCCTTCCTTCCTTCCTTCCTTCCTTCCTTTCTTCTTTCCCTCCCTCCTTCCTTTGTTTTTTCTTTTTAAAATCACTACATACAAGATTTCTTGGCAGGACACAAAACTTGAGAAGCACAAATTTGTCATAATATTCATATTTTCTTTGGTACAAAGGCAGTTAGGGTAGTTCTCCTGGTTTCCAGAGGAGGATGCATAGACCTCACCACTCCATCATGAGCGTGTCCACAACACTGTCTTTGTAACCATCTGCCAGAGATACCCTTATGGCATCTGCCACAGGTGGAAATAAGTTATGGTAAATAAGTTAAGATTATTATTGCTACTTATTGGAAGTTAAGATTATTTTCTTTTTGGGTGGTGGGTTCATGGGATCTTGCCACGTTATTAAAAAACACACAAGCAAACAATCAAACGTAAAAGTTCAGAACATTAAGAACATTTGTGGATCAGTGATGAGAATGTGTCTTAAGCCAAGGATTACGAGTATTATACTTTAGTATCCTTGAAGCCCAGTACATAAATAAACACAAACCTGAAGGTTACTACTCATTTCCCTCCACTTGGATGCCCCAGCTTTCTTAAGCGTCCCTCATCTGATGAGCCTGCCAAGCCTCTGAGCACCTCCGTCATTGCTCTTCTCAGTACTCTCTCCTTGGTAAGCGTTTCTCTCAAAGTGTCACACCAGAGGCCATGATGGATTCTGGGTAATGCAGAACGCAGGGCACAGCCTGCTGTGTGGTGGGTTTGGAATGTTTCTATTAACACGAAAACCTGCAGTAACTGTCAGGGGCCCTGTCCCGTCGCTGGCTCGAACTGAGCTGTGGTCAGTTGAAGTCTTTGTTTTTCATTCCACACCATACCATATTTTTTTAGACTGTTGGGTCCAGATTCTCTCATATTTAATTTTAAAGGTGTTTTCATGAATCCAAGGTAGTCATTTTCATTTGCCTATGTTAAAATTTCAAGTAGATGTCTTCTGGTCCGTTTTTAAGATCTTTGAAATAAGGTAAACATCTATATTTGGTTACATAACGTATTAACCATCCTCTCCAATTTTTTAACAGCCACAAACCTGATTAGCATACTGAGATGTTTTGATTGAAGTTGATCAGAGTAGGGCAGAGAATAGAATCCTGGCAAATTTTTGGTGAATCTAGGCTCTCTTTCTTTCTAAGGGGTCATAGTTCATCCACACACAGTAGGTCATCACTGTAGGTAGGTTCTGATACTTAAAGTTAAACAACATACAACAAAACCGACTTTACCATAGGCTCATCGATATAAACACGAGTTAAATTCCTACAGTCTCATCGTTGAATGAAACGACGTTGTTTGAAGAACTGCTATAATTTTTTAGAAATTTTTAATTTATTTTTTGGAGAGAGGGGAAGGGAGGGAGAAGGACAGGGAGAGAAACATCGATGGGAGAGAGAAGCACTGATATGAGAGAGAACATCATACACTCCCCAGCCAGGGACCAAACTCCCAACTCTGGCACGGACCCTGTCTGGGAATTGATCTGGTGGCCTTTCGTTTTGTGAGAGGATACTCAACCAACTGAGCCACACGGGTCAGGGTGAAGACCTGCTGTGTTTCTCACTCCAAGAGAAGGTAGATGTTGTAATTGCCAGTACATGGTTTTCAGAATGTTTTTGAATTGATTATATTTATTCATTCATTTATTCATTCATGTTATAGACCCTGTACTAGGCGTGGCCATAGAAAATAAATAAGATGGAGTCTTTAACTTCAAAGATGTTATATATATTGTCTCTCATGTTCCCCACTCTTGAAGATCAGGGCTTTGCCTGTCTTGGTGCTCTGGCACAGCTCCCTCGCTTCCCTAGAAGTGCTCACCAGGGGATCAGATTTGCCGTGGAATGTGATACCGAGGCAGGGAAAGGCAAGGACAGGGAAAGAGGACAGGAAGCTGCCACCTCACTCCGGTAAGTCTTTGTGAAGGGGATGGAATTTCAGGAAGTCTTAGACACTTCATGACTTCTGTTCAAACTTTGGCTGAATTTTGTTAGATCTGTCAAATTTTGATACACAGGAATATAGTAGAGCTCAGAACTAATTATTAACTTATCCTGAGCCACAAAGTAAACGTGAAAATGTTGACTGCAGTTGGAATAAATCTTAGAATGTGAGGACTAGCATGCATTTCACAAACTAGTTTTCTTTTGAAAAGGAACCCCATTAAACATCTCACTGAAAGTTTTATTTTGAAACCTCTTGAGTAACACACTATAGAAGTGATTCCCTGAAAGTATAGTCTTTATTTTGCTATTCTGTATGTGCTCATAATACCAGGCTAAGAAAAGCTTCTGGAAATAGTGCCTCAGGCATTGAAGAAACAAAGTTTACAAATTTTATTGCAGAACCAACTTTTTTTTCTTCAAAGCAGGGACTTTTTACTGCCTGGTGGTATTCCATTATTGTGCTAATAAATCTGTAGGGATAAGAAATTGAGATATTACTGGTGGTGAGCCAAATGTAACTTCCCCTGAACTAAGTGCTAGAATTGCCATTTCGTGACTGATATGGACCTTATTTTACCACTCAGTTATTCTTTCCAACCCAAATTTGCCCATTATGCTGTGTGTGAGTGCATTTTGCTGCTGTTTCCTTATTTGTTCCCCCTTTTCCCTTTTTCTCATGATTTCTTTCTTCTTTCAGAGAGGAAGGGGAAGAAAACGATAAAGATTTTCTCAGTTCCTTTCTCTGGTCCTGTTGTTTCTCTTCTTAGAGACTATTCTTAACCCAGTTGAAGGTGGTGAGAAACATGGGATAGGGACAGCTTTAGGGACAGAGTTTTTCTTAGGCCTTCTTAAAAACCAGTCAGTTGTTGAGAGATTTTTAAGAGAAAAGAAGGTGGAAATGGCGAAGCTGTAGAAATTGTTGCCGCACATTCAAGGATATCTTTTCAATCATTATGTAAGTCAGTCCTGGACTGACTTCTCTTGCTCCCAAAGAAAGTCTATTCTTAATATTATGTTTTTCTCTGTTTGGGGGAGGGAAAGGGTTGAGGGGACATGGAGGGCAGAGGCCAAGGCCCCAAGGACTGTTGGAGAAAGGGAAAGAATAAAGGTGGGGAGGATGCCTTGTATAATTAGAAGGAGTCCACTGATAGGAACTTAAGTGAGATTTCTTTATTGAATTCTGAGCTTGAAGGCAATTTTGAGTATACTGTTGATAATTTTGGCCAATACCAGGTCACGTTTGGGTGCTGGGCATAGGAAAGGAAACCCAGAACTTCTGTGATTCTTTCCGTGGTGTGACTGACAATGAGGACGAACAAAGGCTTTGAACCGGCTGCTTCACTGGGCGAATGAGAAGACAGGAAAAGCAGGGAATGCTGGCAAGTTGTCATCCACGGGGGTTGGAATCATTATTTATTAAAATTAGGCCTGTACTTTCTTTGCGAACACTGCAGGCGCTTATAAACTTGAAAGATGACCTTTGCCTCCCAGAAAGCCTCTTCCAGAAGTTGTTACTTACGCTAATGACTGAGGTAGGACTGGGGTGGCCAAGTTTCTGTTTCATAACACACTATTTTCAAATGCACTGTCTGCCCTTCGCTTTCCTTTCCCATGCTATATTCCCGCTCTCTTTAGTCTTTACCTTACCTCCTGAAGTTTCCCATCGTTGACTGAGCTTTTTAAGACAAGGGACAGTTATTACTTTTTTCCCACTGAAAATGAACATGAAGGGGTATGTATTTACAGCCCATCTTCTTTACCCGTTTCTGAATAATGGATCCATTTGAGAATACGTTGAAAGATTAAGGCTTGTCTGCATAAAAACGTGCATACCCAATTTTGCATACAATTTCAGGGGGATAAAGTTCTCTTAAAGGTACAGGGACCCATCCATGCTCGATGCATTGATTTGGGATGTGGAGCTGCACGGGTAAGAATACATCATGTTGTTGAGATCTAGACAAGGAGGTGGATCTGGTACATGGACCGCGGCGAACAGGTGTTGCACATCTTTGTACAGAATATTTCTTGACGATGTAGGAGCTCCTTTAATTAAAATATGACGAGAACAGCTGGCCACCAGCTCACACTGGCAACACAGCAAGAATGTCAGTAAATGCATCACAGAAGAAAACTCACAGACACAGCTGTTTCTAATGGAGACTCTGAGTCTGTAGCTCCACAGACTAGGACTTCAACTTTTCCATTCTGCTTACACTTTCTGTAGTATCTTTAAAGTTCAAAATACACTGAGAAATTTCCCCAGCACTGTTAAGAAATACCACCAAGGGCATTTAGGCTTTGTAAAACGCTGGGAAAGTAGTTAATTAAAAAAAAAAAACAAAAACCTCACCACATGTTTCGTTGTGAGTCACTGAGGAAAGAAAAAAAAGAATGAGCTCCAAGACTACGGCTTGGTTGTCTCTTTCAACTAGTAGACTGCAATCCCATTGGCAGCCGGAGAGGGCTGGGTTCCAGGGTGCAATGCCCAAGGTGGACAGCAGGGAGCACCGGCGAGCACGTCATGGCTGCTCCTGAGAAGAACACAGGATGCTGTGTATCCCAGGTGGGTCCGGGGTGATCTCTGACCCAGTCAGAACGTGGGACTTCTGGGTTTAGTCCCCATATTTGGCAGCCCACTTTTTTCTCCTCTGAGTGAGTATCCTTAGCTTTAAAATGGGGGCTAATGTGAAACCGAAGGGAGAGAGTACAGATTAAAGTGTTTCGAAATCTGCAAATCATTAATCTCATGGAAGGTGTTATCATTTATCTCCACTTTTACTTGATTGGAGAATGACAGTAAAATAAAACAATTTTTTTCTGGTGCCTTTTCTACTGTAGGTAACCTCTTTTGAAGTCAGAAGAAGCTCTAAAGCAGACGAAATATGGGGACTTATATATCCATATTCTCATTCCTGGTGGGGGAAAGAAAAGTTTGACAATTTAAACAAATAGCATAACTACAACACGTTCTTCTTCTCCAAATGGACCTGAGCTAACTTTGTTTACTAATACTGCTTAAAAAGAAAGAAATTCATCATTTACCTGAAAGAAAAGTGAAGAGAACGAACTTTTCAAGTGCCCGACACCTCACCTATTCCATCTCGCATAACCCCCACAACACTGTAAGAAGGAGGTGTGACATTTCTTATTTCCCAGGTGAGGAAGCTGCAGCTCAGAGAGCCTCGGTGGCTTTCCTACCCTACAGATGGGTATCAAAGCTAGAATGTAAATCCAAGCCTGTCCAATTCCGAACACGTGTTCTTCCTACATAGCGTATCACATTCCGCTGTATGCATTTTAATTGAGAAATAAAGACTAATTTGATTAAACACAGTCAGTGGGAGAGGCCAATTCATCTCCCGATTCAACAAGCTCTCCTTAAATATGTGTTATAAATGAGACACCGAGCTAAGTAGTAGAAACAGACCGAATGGAAGAGTGCTAGCTCCAAGCCAAAGCTTCTACATGTGTGATAAAAGAGAAACCCACTCATTAATCAATGTTGGGAGCAACTCCCAAGCTCAGCTCAAGTGTTTTCAACTAACAAGGAGCTTTCACTTTATAAAGCCTCTCAATTTGTTAACATGGGATCGTCTAAAACTGAGGATTCACACAAATATCTTGAAATAGTCACACCCCCAAATCTCATTGTGCATCTGAAGTTTTAACTGGAGTAAATTCGTACACCCACATGCAGGAAAGAGAGGCACAATGGTCTGTTATATGGGGTGACATAGACTACTCAAATTTAAAGCTATCTAGTTTGCAGGATCCTGGCAGTCTTGGATAATTCGATTCAGGTTCAATAAAGTGAGATTAAGATATCTCCGAATTTTGCACCGCTAGGCTGTGAGACAGTGTCTTCAAGTATTTATTCTGGCTGGTGCTGACTGTGCTTATCATTATTGCCTAGACACTTTGGACTTTGTGTCAAAAGGAATTTCAAGTATTGTAAGAAGCTAATTCTAATCTCTTAATGTGGAAATGTCTTTCCAAAAACTGAAGAACATGGTCAAATGTCAAAACAGACACGATGATTTGTACTTGAGGAACCTGCCAGCAGAGGGCAATATAGTTTTCATGCTTTCCTAATACCTCTGTTGATCCTAAACCATTAAAAATAAGATACTTATTTAGCCCTAACTGGGTAGCTCCTTTGGTGAGGGCATCATTCCAATAAAGGGGCCAAGGTTGTGGGTTTGATTTCTGGTCAGGGCATGAGAAACAAGCAAAAATGCAAAAATAAGTGGAAGAACAAGTTATTTTCTCTCTCTTTCCCTTCCTCTCTAAAAATCAATCAATAAAACAAAATTCCAAATGAAATAGTGATTTAATAGAAATCTTAGACTATACTTATTTTTTTCTCCAGGCAAATGAGACTAGTAACATAGTCGAAGCAAAGATAAGGCACATTGTTGATTAATAAAATTTCAACATCTTGATAAGACATAAACTTATTTATTAAATTGCCATGAAAACTTTTGATATTTGCTCATGGTAATGGAGCTGGAGAGTCACCATCTCTTTATGGTTTCCCCCCAGTTTTTAGCCCATAGATGGTTCTCAGTGACTATTTATTGGATGACTTATGAGTGAAAAAATGCTCATCAAATATACATACGCTCAGGTTGGGGTAGAGGCTGAGGGTACCATGAAATCTCACACTTTCCTGTTATTTAAAATGTAATCACTTTGTGCCTGGTTTCTCTGATTGCTTCAGATAGCACCTTGGAAAGTCATTGCTGGCCATTCCACAAATTTTAGGGCAACCGTAAATCAGGAGGTTTCTTCATGGCTTTTTGCATTAGGAGGAAACAAAAATACTACGGCTGAATTTTCCATAGCAGAGTTCTGAGGTTTAGTTAATATTGGTAAAGACACTTGGCTAGACTGGATTTGCGAAGAGAAAGACTAGGAAAATGAAAATACTATTGAGCCATTGCTGGTCAGATCAAATGAGCCACTCAACAGAACTAAAGTCGGAAAGACAACCTAATTTCTGTTTGGCTGAATTTAGTCGAGAGATTTAATACAAATTGTGAGTCAGGTGTGTTGGCTGGATATCGATGCACCTCGTTTTGTCAACCTCGGTGTACAGTGATTTTGTTATTATTGTTTTGTTTCATACATAGGATGATAGCAGCAATGTTGATAGTTTGAATTAGTTGACATAATGCCCAATTGTTTTTTCAACATCTGTTAAATACGGTTCTAATTTTATACTTTTGGTTTCAGCATGGAGCTAACTATTTGGTATTAAGGAATGCCCTTTGGGGATGACTGAGTGAGTTTCCATGCTTCCAATAGTTCATTGTGCGTTTGTGTTTAGAAAATCAACCATGAGACACAAACTATAGGCCCAGTGGGGGAAAAAGAAAATCTTTTTCTGTGCACTCTCCACCTTCAGTTCTTCGGCCAGCCAATAAGTCAGAGCAAAAGGAATTTGTGGAGATGCTTTAAATCCGGTACAGAAAATCCTCTGTGGGGAGACTTGGGATTAGCTGCAATGTGAGTGAAAAGATTTTGCCGACATTTGTCCGTCAAAGCTCGGCAAAGTTCCCCCACCAGGGTCACTTACAGAGCCTGCTTCGCCTCTGCTCATGTTCTTTCCTGGGTTAACACAGGTCAAGTTTCATAAGAAAATCACACACCTGGTCCATCATCAATAAGACGTCCTGTTTAAGCAACTTTTCCAGGGAAGGGTTTGGGTTTTTGCTGACTAGGCACGCTCATGTGTACGACATTGACTAATGGCCACAAGGCAACGAGCTGGCATTGGGCTGGAGTTTGTCACCAAATAGAGTCAAACAAAGTGAGACACATGCGAATGAATTTGGGTCCATTAGCGAGCTGTTCTGATTGAGTATAGCAGTTGCAATGTTTTAGAAATGGGTTTTTGAACAAATAATCATGAATCTCTTCTACCGTTAGTGTTTCGGTAACTAATACTATACTTTATGAGCCTTGCTTGAGTGGCAGTGATTTTTCATATGGCAATGAACTAGTGGTGTTATTGCTTTAGGGTACATTTTCAATGTTTTTTTTATGTAATTTATGCCATTTGTCTGCCTTCTAATAGGCCCAATAGAATTCCTTTTAGAGACCCTGCCTTTTAAGTGTAAGACATTATTCTGTTGGTAAAATACACTCATGTGTCACCATGAGTTATTTCATTCCCTTTATTGTATGGATGACAAGTGACTAATAAATATTATCTGTATTTCTTGGTGCTATCATATTCATGCCTCATTAAAATGGTTTCAGGGCTACTTTTGCTATATGTTTATTTTATTTTATAAATAACCTCTTAATTTAGATTTCTAACAGAGTTGTGAAGATAGAACGGAAAGTTCCCATTGTACCCCACACCCCATTATCCTTATTGTTAACATCTTTCATCGGTATGGTATGTTTGTTACATCGAGTGAACCAATATTAACTAAATATTAAGTAACCCTCCCCATGCTTTCTTTATATTTGCTCAGTTCTTACTTGGCGCTCCTTTTTGGTTCCAGAACTCCATCTGGGATACTGTATTGCACTTCAGGCTTCCCTAGACAATGACAAGAAGTTTTAGAGGCATTCTTGGAAGGAAGACACCAGATGCTATTTTACTCACATCATATCAACAGCACATGCAATCAATATAACTTACCATGTCAACCTTGGTCAACTGGCAGAGTTAGTGCTGGCCAGGTGTCCCCTCTGCGAAGTTATTCCCCCCTTTCTTTACTGTGTCTCAAAGAACAAGACATTATGTGCAGCCCACATTCAAAGGATGGGTGTTTATCCTTCATCTCCCTGAGGCGGAGGTATCTACATATGTTATTTGCAATTCTTTTGCATGGAAGAAGACTCATTCATTTATTGATTGATTCAATTATTTATTTGCACCCTTATTGATCCAAGGATATTTACTTAACACTTTGAGTTATCATTCAATATTATGTAGTTTTCTTGCTCAAAGTGTTCTAGATTTGAGCTGGGAACTCTTTCATTTGACTCCTGTGTCCCTTTGACATATCCCCTCAGTGTGACTGTGTGTATCTTTTGTTTTGCATTTTCCTTCCTTCATAGCCTTATATGATGCTCCAAGCTCATCTTGTGTTTTCCTCATCCCAGCCTGAGAATCAGCCACTTCTCCCAGGAGCCCTGGCTCCTTTTATTGGAAATTGGCATTAGAAAGGAAGATTTGAGCACTCAGTGAGCTCATTGCTATGGGACTGTCATTGCTCCCAGGCTGTCTCAGGTGACAGAACAATGACAGACGTGTGTATATTAACCTGCACATATACACATCTCAGTAAGTGATAACTCAAACTTGAGTTCATGACTTCTTGCATGCGCTTGTTCTTTGTTTCTCAAAGCAGGTAAGATGGACCTTGAGTTCCATGGGTTATAGGAAGTGTGCTCTGTTGCGAGCTTCACCCAGCTTGGCTCCTTTTATCTCTCAGGGGCAGTTCTCTCACAGGCAGAATCCAGTCCTCGTGTTCTTTTATGCAGTCAAACACTTCATGTTTGTCTAGTATTTCTGCAGGCTGGGAAGTCCAAGATCAAGGAGCTGGCCAGCCAATTGGGTGTCTGGTGAGAGACCACTTCCTGGTTCTGATGCCCTGACATGGTGAAGAGCCAGAAACTTGAGCTCATCCTGATGTCTTCTACTCTCATCCATCACTGAAGTTTCATGTTAGCCTTCTTGCTGCTTACATTTTTGCAAAATCATCTTGATTTTTAACTGAGTATCGGCTGAAAATGAAAGATTGGTTTTCATGATGTATTCCCTCATTTCTTCAAAGGCACCTGGATTATTTATTATACTTACATTGATGCAAATTGTATAGGACTAAGATATTAAAAAATAAAGGCAGAAAACCTGAATCCAGTTTATTATTATTGAAACCAACACCTTTCCCCTTTCATTAACTGATGCAGCAAAAAAAAAAAAAATGTAGAATGTTGTGAGCAGCTGTAGTTCTTCGAAAAACAGAAAAAAAAGAAGATATTTAATTATATTAGAAGAAATATTATGGGAAAATATTCTGGTAAAAGGAGTTACTGAATGTTGGAATGTAAGATAAGAAGTTAGAAATTCTTCCTCTCTTTAGGGCAGATTCCCAGCTGTCTAGAATAGTAGGTGTTTTCTGATTTTCAAAGCTCTTTCCCTCCCTGAATTCTAGGTTACTTTATCCAAAATCAAAGCCTTAGCTTAAGAAACACCCTACTTTTAAGACATGGGTGAGAGGTCTGCAAAAAGAGAAGAAATGTTTCACATTTTAAAAAAATCATCCTTTGAGTAAAGGTGGAAACAGAAAATGGGTTATATCTACCACCAGAACTGTGCTCTCATATCTTTTCATATTCTTCACTATCAAGGAAATCCATAATAGAAGCCTGATGTCTCCCTTTCACATAGCCCTTCAGGCTGAACAGAAACTGGTCACAGGCACTAGTGGATGTTTCCTTCTAATAAAGAGATAAGTGGCTAAGTAGTCACAGCTTCATACTATTCCATTTTTTAGAGCTACTTTTTTTTAAAGCTATTTTTTGCTAAATTGTCCTCACTTTTACAACTCTTGGATGATCTATCTGGAGGTAAGTGAAAATAAGTTTCACCTAAACAAGAGGGCCCAAGCAATTATTTTGGCCTTAACTGTCTCTACAGAATATTTATTATCTTAGAAATGCCATATTTGGGTGGTTAATAAAATTATTTTGCATGGTGGCAATGGAATGTATTGGGAAGAGTCCTAACGGACCTGCATTTTACTCCTCGGTGTACTGTGTATTACCGATCTTGGGCAAATTGCTTGATATTCTGAGTTTACTGGGCTTGTCTCTGAAATGGTTATAGCAATACTTATCTTGCAAAGTTATTGTGAATATTGAATGTATTCATGAATATAAGGTCATCTATGTGCTAGTGCCCTGGTTCAAGTACTCATTAGATGACAGTTATTATTATTAATAATTATAAATTCAGCAATTCATTTAAGAAATATTATTGCATTCCTACCGGGTGCTGGATACCATGTGTTTATAAAATGACTCATACTTAGCTTTTATTCTCAAGGAATTCATGGCATCATGGGAAAAATCTAAAATTGGTTTGAATTGGTAAGGGAAGGAGGAAACTCAGAAATAGGGTTAGGGGCAGGAAATGCTCACTCAGGGTCAGAGGATGCTCCACGGCTAATTCGTGAAGCAAAAGAAGCCAGTATAGTATGCGTATCATATTAATGATGAACTTTGAAATATACTATAATTATGTATGTCAAAGTTTCCTTATGACAATTTAAAGTTTGATATAAAATAATAGGGGAAATGTGGACTAGAGGAAGAAGGAGGGGAATAAAAGTGAAGGGAGAAGCGGGAGCCGTGAGACTGGGGAGAGATGACCTACTCTGTTGGTATGAATTTCATCTTCAGTTTCCTTTTCTGTGAAATGCACATCATTATATTGACTACTTCGTAGCTTTGGAATGAGGGTTAAGGTGATTAACCCTTTCGGTACGGGTGCCGGATATATCCGGCGCCCATCTGATGACCTGTGTGGATGAGCGCCGGATATATCCGGCATCCAAGTGGCAATCTGTGCGTGCAAACGACATCTACAGTTGGTAAAATTCTATTCTGTTTTACCAGCGTATTAGATGAGGATCATATGTGTATATAGTTTTGTATATAATCTTGTACATAATCATATAATCTGTATATCATTTTTATAAATTTTACTTATATAATTGATCGAATTTTATATAACTATCTCTTAATATTAAAGTGACAAACAACACTTGGAAAAAAGCATTGTTTTATGAAGCATAGATTTTCTATAAGGTTAGGAAAGTCTTCACACAAAGGAGGACTGACCATGTGCTATGTGCGTGTTTTCGGCACGGCACCTCATCCAGCGGGAGTGTCGCGGTGGAAAGAGCGCTCGTCCTGAAAGGGAAGGTGTTATTGTATATAAAACAGTTAAAATGGCGCCTGTGACTTAGTAAGTACTCGATAAACATTAGCCAGTACATTTCGTAATCTGGAAGGGTGACTATTACAGAGCCCGAAATATACTTCCACCCCTACTTGAAAATTGCATGAGTTCTTGGACAAGTCATCCTCTGGGCTCAGTTTCTCTCTGTAATATGAAGGCCCTAGAGTAGAAAAATGATCTCTAAAATCCTTGCCAGCTTCAGAATTGGGGTAAAGGAGCAGAAAGGGCCGGGTATGTGACAGCTGCCTGGGCCCTGGCTTTCGGGGGACAGCTGCTACTGTGAGAAAGGACGGAGGTCTGAGAGGCCATCTCTTGAGGGGTCATTGAGGAGAAATTTTCATTTCTCCAATGTAGTTTTCAGAAGGGGACGCTGAGACCTTCTTAGTTCAAACCCCTCTTCTCCATTAAGCATTTGGTTAGGCTTTTAAAACTTTCCCCCAAGTAGTATAGGGACAGCTTTTAGGTCTCTTGGTCTTTATTTTGGGGAGTGGGTGGATAGCTGAGGTCCTTCTGGAGGAGATGGCAAATGAAACGCAAACCAGAATCATGAGTCCCAGAGAACTAGAACACCAGCTGAGCCAAAAGGGAGGCCCCCTTTGGACAAGCTACCAGACACGTGTTGCCGTGTCCTCTAGCTGGTGCTGTGAGCTGTTCCCTCTTTCCCTCGGCCGCGGGCTTCTTGTTCCATTACAGGCGGGGAGTTTTGCCTATATGAGGAGTAGGAGACTGCCCCCCCCACCCAACGCCGTGCTTTCCCCACTTTTGGCTGTCCCCCTTGCTGACCACAGGCTCCGTGGCCTCATTTAAAAAAAAGCAAAAGCCGAGTGTTGCATTCCCCAAAGTATGCCATGACATAGTTATTCTGTGCTTTCTTCTCTTGACATTAGTACCAAAGAGAATAAGAATGTAAACATCTGTTTTATATAAGCCAATTCCAGACTTATAACCTGATTAGTCTAAGAGAATATTTGATGTGATTAATTTTCCAGTTACAGCACGACGGTTTTCCATCCTTTTATTGCCTTCTTCAGGGAGACAAGAGAGAAAAAAAATAATTTAACTGTAATTTCTTTTTCTTTTTCTTTTTTTAAGTTTCATAGCGATGCCAAGCATAACCATTATGGTTGGTGTAAAAGTCCTCCATGTTTAATTCGGTTGTAAGAGTACGTTGCTCATCCTGTAGAAAAGTGCTAAAGTAAACATAGAGTAATCCTGGGCCTCATGAGGTAAAGAACCAGACACTCAGGGAAAGGGCCTTGGGGACAACATCAAGCCTTCGGAGCGGCTTGCAGGAGGCAGCTACAGCAAAGCCGTGAACATAGGCCCTACGTCATAGCAATCGTCTTCAGAGGGCTTGCGCCTTTAAGGCTGCGTGATTGTGGGCGGGGCCGAGGCTTTCGCGGGCCTGCTGTGATGAATGCTTCCAATTAGGTGGTGCCTTGGACCACTTAACCTGTCCGCAGGGTCGTCTCTCCTCCAGCGCAGATAGAAAGTTTTCAAGGGAGGACTCGGAACCGGAGAGAGGATTTTAATACTGGTTTTGCTCTAAATATGCTGGACCACTTAAAAAAAAAATACTACTTTTTCAGAGCCCCCCCCTCTTTTCAGATATGACATGAATCCTGAGCATGTACGGAAAGAGGTAGTTGAGAACTAATTTGGTGACTGTTGCTGGCATGACCCTGCAGGTGTCCCCTAGCCTGCTACATGTCACGGCGGGGCCTATTTCTGTGTGCGCATCTCCAGGAGGAGCTACTCCCTTCTCCCCTCTCCATCCTCTGCTTCCTAGGATCTTCTAGAACTTCCTGGAGGAATGTGGGGTGGGGCTGCGGGGAGCTTGGGATAGATCAAGGATAGGTATCAGCTCCCAGTGAACTAAAAATTTCTTTTCCTTTTTCCTCTTGCTCCTGACTTTATCCCCGGAGCTTTTAAAGGGTGTTTTAAGCTCGTGCTTATTTGGAGCTCCAGTGGAGATCTTTTCATGGAAAGCACCTGAAAATCACCACCTAGTTTTAGCACTACACTCACAGTCTCTCCTTGTAATACCTGTTGCTACTATGTGTGCTCGTGTTTTCGTCACTCAGAGCTGAGGGCAGCACTGCAAAGCAGTGAAGGGCTTGGATTTGGGAGTCGCCTCGCCCAGGTTCAAGTTCTGGTGCTACTGCTCCTTCATATTGACCTCAGGTGAATTGCTTCAACTCTCTAAGTCTCAGTTTCCTTAAATGAAGGCTGTCCTTAATATTGTTTCTGCAGCCTACTCCCATTTCGTCCTTTTCCCCAAATTGCTTCCCTTACTCTATTTCTCACTCGTCAACTGAGTGGTTTTGTTGAAGTATAACTCTGATATTTTTGCCCTTCAGCTTAGACTCCTTCAGTGTCTTTGCGTGTCTTCGGGACATGATCCACATTCTGGCCAGCTTCATACAGGTGCATCCTGACAGTGTCTTGTCTTATACATCTCCTGTGTTGTCCTGTTTCTGACCTTGGCTCTTCTATTGATGCCTTGGAGCAGGATGCTAAGAAATCCAGACTAGCACCCATGTATGTGGGACCCAAAAGTGTGGGGTTGTTTAAGCCTCACAGGGTAAGCCAATGAGGACAGGAGCTGATGGGTAGGTACTTCCCCTTTTCACCCCACCCACTCCCCTTTCTCCTTCACTGGCAGTCTTGAGAAACCCCAAATAAAGGTTTTCAGTCAGTTCCATGGGACGCAGTAATGAGTAGCTCATAGGAAAGGTCAATTTGAAAATGTATCGTTTTACTGACTCTCCATCCTTCCCGCTTCATTCCCCTATCCCTCCGGCCTACACCCTGGGAATCACACCCCAGGCCTTCTTCATCTCTGGCCTTCTGGGGAACTCTGGCTAAAGCTGTCAGAGAACGTTACAGCTGAAATGAATTCCAGAAATTGTTTCATATGATCTGCTCGTGAGACAGAACTGAAACAATTAGTGGCTAACACAAGATTACATTCACAGATGAGTTGCTCCTTCCAACCTCAGAGAGACTGTTTTTAATAACAGGCGGGAAAGGAGTAGGGTATACCGTCATTGCCAGGCACACTCTGACTTACGCATCACTGTCTCCTTTGCCCAGCCCTTCCTACCCCCATCCGGGGCGCGCCCTCCTCCTAACCCAATCAGTTCTTCCCAATTTACGTTATCGGAGTACTTGGCTGCCTGCCTGCCAAAATGTACTTTCGGCGACTCATTTATATTGAAGTGTAAATAAGATTTCTGTCCAGGGGCTGCCTTGTCCCCAGAAATCTGCACTTTAGCGGAGATCAAACTGTCTTGAAAAGGCGTAGCAGAGCCCGTGTACGTCTTTTCCATCCCCAAAGCATGTAGTCATCAGTCCATGAGACTCAAGGGCAGAGATGTGCTGGGATTACAGAGGATGAATGTGTATCTCTACAAAAGTCCCTTTGCGTCATTAAATATTTTTTTGCTTCGTCATCTGTCTTTCCCTAGCACAATGCCCTGTGGACCGTCAACATGTTCTGAAGTGCTACCACCCACTTAGATTCAGGATGTTAGCAAAGCTACAAAAGACCTTCTATAAACAAATAAAATAGCCTCTCTGTTCATCCGTCTTTCCCCAAGCACGTGTCCGCAGTGCATACACACTTAGGTTTGGGCTTTCAAAGCTCTGTCCTGAAATAAATGCAATGGTATTGATGATACTTCGCTTTGACTACGCACTTGCTGCACGGCCAGGCCCTGGGCTGAATGTGCTAACAGTGTTCTTTCATTTTTATTCTCAGGACAATGATTCCAGAGAGATGGGTAACAAGCTACCGCCTGTGGAGAGTCCTTAGTCACCGAGTATTGGTGCGCAAACAAGGTGCAGCTGGGAGGCAGGCTGAGTTGAGGAGATGCAGCTGAAAGTACAGGGAGACGCAGACAGCTAGAGTTTGCAGGAGGCAACGCCTGGGGACACTACATAGACAGGAAAGTCCAGAGTCTATTCATCTGAGGACTGACACACCCGCGCATGTGAGGAAACTGCCCAAAGCCCAGGAAAAAAAAAAAAATCCTTGATGGGATTAAAGGTGACAGTGCCCATGCCCATGCAGGGATAAAAATGGGTCTGTCCCCACCAACCAGACTGGAAAACCTGATGATTCCCAGAGTCTTGAGTGGAGGACACGGAAAAGGCTCTTTTCTCAGAAGTGGAGAATAATGAGTCCCGGACTGAATACTGCTTTGGTCTGACCTAGCGAATTTTAAAAGTCAGTCCCAAAGAGATCAAACTGTTTTCAAATACTTAACTCTGTCCCAGACAAAGCTCAAGAATATTTACAGGAATACAAAAACATCTAGTGCCGAACAAGGGTAAATTCACAATGTCTGGCATCCGAGGAAAGATGATGAGGCATGGAAAGAAGCAGAAAATTAGGACCCATAAGAAAGAGAAAATCTGGTCAGTTGAAAGTGATGCAGAACTGACAGATATGTTAGGATTACCAATCTAAGGCATTAAGTCAGTTATTGTATTCATAAACTGAAAAGGAGGCCTGGAGGATAGGAACATGATACAAGTCTGACTTCTGGAGGTGAAAAGCGCAACGTTTGAGATGGGAAGGACAGTGAGTGGGAGAGCTAACACCACCAAAGGGGAAAAGAAAAGATTAGTGAACTTGAAGAAACAGTTGTGGAAACTATCAAGAGTCAAGTACAATGAGGAAAGAAAATAATAATTTGAAAAATTAACAGAGCACCAGTGAGTGAGAATCCCATCAAGTGGATTCATCTATGTGAATTGAGGTCCCCAAAGGAAAGGAGATAAAAATATTTGAGGAAATAAAAGCCAAAAATTTCCAGATTTGATGAAAAGCATACACTCAGATGCAAGGAGCTGGACAATCTCTAAGTGCAAGAAATATGAGGGGAGCCACACCAAGGCACATTCTAGTCAGACTACTAGAAAACAGTGGTAATAAGAAAACTCTTAAAAGCACCAGGAGGAAAAACATATGGCTCATCTAGAAGAACACATATAAATTGGATAGAGATTTCTCACTGGAAACAATTTCAAGCAAGAAGACAGTGGGGTAAAATTTTTTAAAAGCACAGAAAGGAAAATAGATATCTGTTCACCTAGAATTCTTTACCCAGCAAAAAAGTATCTTTCAAAAGCAAAGGTGAAATAAAGACTTTTTTAGAGACACAAAAGCGAAAGAACTTATCACCAGCAGAACTACCCTACAGGAAAATTCTAGAGCAAGTTCTTCAGGGGGAAGGACTATGATACCAGCTGGAATCTGCAGCTACGTGAAGGAATGAAGGAGCAGCACCAGAAGTAGAAACTACCTGGGTAATTACAGTAACTTTTCTGTTATTATGCATATCTCTTTAAAAGCTACTGACTAGTTAAAGAAGAAGTAACATCAGTGCAGTATGGGGTTTAAAATCCAATAATGGAAAGTGAAATGGATGACAATGGCAGAAAAGATCAGAAGAGGAACAGTGAAAGAATGCCATTCGGAGGGTTTTATGACACGCACAAAGTGGTGTAATATTACTTGAAGGAAGACTGTGATAAATCATAGATGTATATTATAAACCCTGAAGCAGCCACTAAAATAAAATAGAGTTATAGCTACTAAGCTAGCAATGGAAATAAGTGGAATCATAAAAAAATATTTAATAAATCTAAACAAAGGCAGAAAAACAGGGGAAAAGGAACTAAGAACAGATGGGAGAAATAGAAAACAAATAGAAAGATGATAGATTTAATCATATCCATAATCACATTGAATATAAATGGTCTAAACAAGCCCATTAAAAGGCAGAGATTGTTTCATTGCATAGAAAAAGCAAGGCCCAATTGTACCATGACTACAAGAAACACACTTTCAAAATAAACCACAAATTGGCTCGAAGTGACAGAAGGGGAAACGATAATCACGCTAACACTATTTAAAAGAGAGCTGAAGTGGCTACATTATTATCAGACAAAGTATATTTCAGAGCAAATAAAATTACAAGTGATAATGGTGAGAACTTCATAATGATAAAGGTATCAGTTAATCAGGAGGATATCGTGATCCTAAATGTTTATGCGTCCAAGTTCCGGGCTTCAAAATGCCTGAAGCGAAAACTCACAGAACTGCAGGGAGAAATGGACAAATCCGCAGTTGTAACAGGAGATTCCAACACCATTCTCAGTTACTGATAGAACAAGGGGCGGAAACCGGTAAGGATATAGAAGATTCGAACAACACTATGCAACACCTTGCCCTGACATTCACAGAACATTCCACTCAACAGCGTTCTTTTGAATGCCTCTGGAACATTTTCTAAGGGGGATCATTTAAAATCCTAATTAGATAGGCACTATCATTATTGCTATTTACACCTGAATAAAATGAAGGCACAAAGAAGTTAAATAACCGGCTGAAGACACAGTTGTGAAGTGTCCCATCTGGGCTTTGAACCCAGGCTGTCTGACCCAGAACTCTTAATCACCAGGCTCTGCCACCTCCCTGGAACACCTGGAATAGCTCAGGTCTCAGTGAAATCTTTAGGATTTAGAATGCAATCCCTTTTGAATAAACAAAGGAGTAGGCTACTCAAATAGCATTCTCTAAATACTACTTGGAAGGGAAGTACATTCCCCCTCTCCTCTCAAATTCCCACTCAGCCCCAGCGGCCTGTCCGCTTCCTTTAAGTGACATGACTTATAGGTGTCATAAACTCAGATCCCAGAGCCGCTGGGTCTGAAAGAGAAGACAGTTGCTGACTGTAAAAGGCTCGTGGGAGTTGGCCCTTCCTCAGGCTGCCTCGGTGTTGGACGGGTGGTCTAAGACACACTGGAACAGGATCCACACGCCTATTTGCCCCTTTTTGAATGCCAAGGGCCCAGAGGAACTCCTTCGCCGGGAAGGAAATACGTTTTTATGAAATTGAAGCAAGGAATCCTCAGCTGATGGTTGACTTTCTTTGTCCACCTTCTTATCTCTGTTATTAGTATTATAACGTATATAACAATTACAAAACGGAAAAACTTTGTAATGTTTTCCAGGGCGAGGTTTCCTTACTTGTCAGCAAGAAAATGCCATGGAGGGGTACACCTTTTTAATGGGTTTTTGGCTGAGACTCGACCCATGGCGGCTCTATGGGAAGAAACGGGAAATGGGCACGTTTTTCTGCCTCATCAGGCTAAAGGTAGGATGCAAACTGCTCAGCAAATGTGAGTCTTGATAGTGAGATTCTAAAAAACCGGTCTTCTCTTTAATCCCCGCCCTCCCTTCCCTCATCGCTTCCACCTGGCTTCCATCCTGTCTCCAGTCCAGCTTCCTTCCCTTCTCCCCTCTCTCCTAACTACCACCAGTGACACCCCAGTTCCTGCTGTCTCGCCCACTTCCTTCAACAGCTCCTTTCCCGATGCCCGCCCCCGCCCCCCGTTTTTGCCCATCCAGCTCTCTCCTTTCCCCCTTCGGCACGTCTCCGAAGTCCCCCCGGAGATCAGAGGGATCGTGGCGGCAGCCCCTCCGGGGACGTTCCCAGCTCCCCCTTCTGGCTGGGCTACGGGCACCGAGGCTGGCCTGGGGCGTCCCGGCTTCCGGGGGGTGGGGGTGGGGACCTATGGAAGAGGTGTCCGAAGCAGCGTTGTCCAGAGCAGAAAGAGAAAATCGCCTTTGTGCTGGTTAGTGCGGTGACCTGCACCTTGGGTCCGTGCCACCCATTCTCCAAAGCCATTGTTTACCCCGAGTGTGGGGAGGTCCGGCACAGCGCCGGCAGGAGCGGAGCGGACCCCGTGAGCGCTTCCCAGGAACTGAACTGACCTCGGCACCGGTGCGGAGCGAAGTCGCCCTGGCCCGGGGGGGTGGGGCGGGGGGCGTCAGGCAGAGGCGGGGGACCGCAGCCGGCCAATCAGGAGGCGAGGCCGAGCCCGGCTTCCCCTCCGGGCTCCCAAGCGGGCGGCGAGCAGTGGAAAGTTGGGAGGCTCGGCGGCCGGCCCGGCGCAGCGCGGCGAGGGCAGCGGGACTCGGGCGCGGCGCCGCAGGGCTCAGTGCGGCCCCCGGGGCTCGGGCCGGGCGCGCCGCCCGCACTCCGCCACGCGCCGCCGGGGCCGCGGGCAGACACAGCCCCGGAGGAAGCTGCGTCCAGACAAAAGCTGCCGCGTCTCTGCCGCTCAGCCCCTGCAGGGATTCGGGTTCGGTGCCTGTGCCCGTTCGATCCTCAGCTCCAAACTTTTGGCCAGTTCAAAGGGACTTCCAGAGTCTGATGAGTTGCTCGGAGAGGAAACCCTCTGCCTGTTGCTGAGGAGGGCTAAGCGCCGTGCTTCTGCGCTCCAGAAAAAGAGGGGGGGAAAAGAAAGCAAAAATGATTTCCTGGGACATTGTGCACACAGTATGCCTGTTCGCTCTTTTTTATTCTTCCCTAGCTCAAGATGCAAGTCCCCAGTCTGAGGTCGGGGCGGAGGCAATTCCCGAGGGGGCCTCCACCTTGGCTTTTGTGTTTGATGTGACTGGTTCCATGTACGATGACTTAGTTCAGGTTATCGAAGGGGCTTCCAAAATTCTGGAGACGTCTTTGAAAAGACCTAAGAGACCTCTTTACAACTTTGCTTTGGTGCCTTTCCATGATCCAGGTAAGGGAAATGTTTATTCTTTGTTGTTTCCCCTGATCACATCGTGATTTATGCTATGAAATTGTTTCAGTGTTGGGAAGTTTCAAAACCTTTTTTAAAAAGGTGTAGCTGAAAACAGTTGTAACAAAGAATTGCTGGTTGGCTTCTGGGATGGCTGTGGTTGGTACTTGCTCAGGTCTCAGCCATGGGGTAGAAAGGTGGCTTGTTTAGGGTGCTTGGAGAATGGTCCCCAAACCTGGAGGGGTGGAATTATGAAAACCAGAATCTCGATGTCTTGAGCAATGACATCAAAATCAAAGTTCATTGACTTTTTTATTTCAGAGCTAAAAAACTGTTTAATTACATAGGCAGATTTAAACATGGGTATTCAGCAGTAAGCCTTCGACAGCTAACATCCAGGTTGAGAGCGTGCTCAGGATGACTCTCATATAAGACGGGGGGAAAAACCTGTGTGGGACGCAAGGAAGCTCGTAAGTAATTACTGCTAGTGAAACGGAAGAGATGAAAATGAGAGAGAAACCATTCATTTCTTAACTGAATCTATTCATCTTTGCACCAGGTCCTCATTAATTCGGTTCACAGATGGGTATAAACATTATGTCTATGTCTCATGCAGTAGAAATACATATAATTTGGTATGTCGGTGCTCTTTAAAGGTAGTTGAAGCAAAATGACTTTTTTTTTTGCCCTAAAGCTATGGGTTTCAGCTGCTCCACCGTAATATGATCCCATTTACTTTTTTCCAGCTTTTCTTTAAAGTGGCACCTTTCTGGGAGGCTCATAGGAGCTCTCCTTGGCATTGCTGGGGCCGAGTTGCCCGGGAAGCCCTGGGGCTGCTGGGGAACACCCACCTGAGTTTCATTAGCACGAGTTGCTGCCCAGTTGAAGAAATAAAGCAGTAGTTTTCTAAAGGTCCTCCCCCACTGTTGCCCTGCATTTTTCCTGCTCTGAGATCCTTTTTACTAGAAGACCTTGACACCGCCTCTTCACACGAAGAGCTGGACATTGAGAATTTCAACTGCTTTCCTCGTGCATTTGACAAACATATAAGTTCAAAACCTACCCTACTTTTCTGGGATATGCATATATATTTATAGCAATTTCTGTATTGATTAAACATGCAGTGTTCTTTATAGTTGAATGGAGAATTGAATGGTCCTCTTACTTTGTTTACTCTCTTAGCAAGACACCTCATGTCTTGTAATGTTTCAGTTTGTGAAATGTCAGATGTCAGTGTTGAGGCAGTTCAAGACGTACTATTTTGGAATAGCTTAAGTGTGTGTCTTCTACAGGGGTAAATCCGAAGTTGGCTAATACAATAAAGGAAAAATTGTTTTCTCTAATTAACACCACAATTTGCTCTTCTCCACAAGGCTCTTATGAAATGATGTTGCTGCAAACAGAACACAAAAATTGCCTCGAGTCATAAGAGGAAACTGGGTCATCATGATATTTTGACGTGATATGAAAATTATTGGAATACATTGCAGCGTGGTATGCCGCACTGCAATTGTTACCAAATGGGAAAGTTTGCTGTAGTTGACTTTCCTATAAGTTTAGCAATCATGTTTCAAAGTGGGGGGAACTTGGCATGCTAATAAGAGATGACTAATAAATTAGACCTTTTTAGAATTAATACATGAAAATGATTACACTGGCTCCATAAAATTAATCATAAGTGTAATTCAGCAAAACTACTAATTCTGTTTCCATTGTGATTAAAGTAGAGCGAAATGGCCAAGTGTTTCTGGTGTTTAAGAGTATTTAAAGTGTTTTTGAAGATAAAGAGGGAAATAGAAGTGAAACATACTAATAACCTTTTAGTTTGCCAGTTCATTTTAATGGGCTGTAGTAATGTCTTGCTTGGTGTGACATTTTCTCTTTCACACTGTGTGTGTGTGGGTGGGATTTGGATGTGCAATCATTAAGTGTTTCGATTTCCTTTTACTTCTGATTGGAGATCAGCTTGGATTGACAGAAGAGGTCTTGAATGGGGATTGGCTGTTTTAGTGAGTGTCATTGGAAAAGTCCGTTTATCATTTTGAATGTTTCCCTGCTATCGAATGAGGGAATTGGATTTGCACATCTCTGAGGTCACTTCTAATTGTGACACTTCATGACTGTCTTACGTGTGGTTGCTTTTCATAGTACGTCACACACATTCCTATGGTCGGGTGATACAGCTGACATGGAAAGGAAGAACGTGTTATTCAATATGATAATTACATTAATTGTAATCATAGTTAATATATTCATGACAGAACGTGTTATTCAATATGATAATTACATTAATTATAATCATAGTTACTAAATATATTCATGACCTTGACTACAGCTTTTCAAAGCCATTTGGTGCCTGCAACTGCGCTTAGCTAGACGAAATATTGGAGAAGATCTGGGATGTAGTCTCAGGCATTTGACAGGAGCCTGCAGGCCTTTGCAGGTGACGGCTTTGGACCTTTGGCCTTACAGTTGGTGGGGGGGCAAGGTGTGTGTTTGCAGGTGGGGGCAAAAATGAAAGTACATGGAAAACATCGACATATAAGAGAAAGACATCTAACAACTTGACAAGGAAGTGATAAAACCATTCAGAAAATGTACACATAGGATGCCAGTGCTGGATGGGGGACCAGCAACACGCCCAGGATAGGAGCAAGTACCCGAGGAGACCTGGGCCATTGAACATCAAGCCAAGTTTTTGACACTAACTGTGCTTAAAATGGGTTTTTTACTAGTGTGATCACATTTAATGCATTACTTTAACAGCTTTAGTGAGGTATAATTTCCATATTATATAAGAATTCATATTCACAGATATATACAACCATCACCACAGTCAATTTTGGAACATTTTTGTTACCTCAGGGAGAAACCCTGTGCCTTTGAGTTATCAGTTCCCTATCCCCGATCATCCTTCTCCCAGCCCTGAGCCAACACTAATTTACTTTCTGTCTCTATAGATTTTCCTGTTCTGGACTTTTATGTGAATGGAATCACATAATATGTGCTCTTTATTGACTGGGATTTTCAAGGTTTGTTCATCTTGTAGCATGAGGATGGGGGCTAGTTGCCAGGGGAACCAACTGTGAGATTAGAGGGTTGGAACTTTCTCTTCCAACCCTGACCTCTGGGGAGGGGAGGGGGGCTGGAAGTTGAATCACTTGCCTATTGCCAGAGATTTAATCAGCCATGGCTATGTGATGAAGCCTTCCTGAAAACCTAAAAGGATGGTCTTTAGTCCTTCCATCGGTGACCACGTGGAGCTGCGGGGAGGGTGGCCAGCTCAGAGAGCATCGGAGCTCTGTGTCCCTTTCCCCACACCCTGCCCTGTGCATCTCTTCCATCTGGCTGTTCCTGATGTTGATGTAAGAAATGTCCAAACCTATAGAGAATTTTTTTAGTGTATTTGAGCCAAACTGATGACAACTGCCAGGAAGCAAAATCTCAACAAACTGAGACAATGCTCCAGAGAATGGTGGTTTTGTAGCTTATTTTACACATTAGAATCAGAGGAAGGAGAGGTAAGGAGGTTTTACATGAGATCCACTGGTGGTAGATTAAGGGGGCAGGAGAAAGCGAAGTGGGGAAATCTCTGGGCTTGAATAAAAAGTAAAACAGAAACACATATTTTGTTTACATTGGTGGGCACCAGGTAGTCGATCCGTAGCATATACAGCATGTGGGGATGGGAAGCGGGGAACAAGGTGACAATGAGGGATTCTGCAGTAGGTTGGGCCCTGAGGGGTCTGGACAAGAAGATTACTCTGGTGTTTCAAAGGTGTGTCATCTAGATCCAAAAAGGCAGTAGACAGGCTCATTAAGGTAAAGACTGACCTTTGTCAAGGAAGCCACAGGCCTAGGACCTAACTACCTGCTGTGACTGTGTTTAGTTAAGAATTTTTACATTCAGACCATCCTATGTGGTTGCTTTGTCTCTGAGTCTGTGGGGTCTGCCAGGCTGGCCTCCCCTGAGCTTGTCAGGGTTAGTGTGTGGCCACGTTTTCATCCATAATAAGTTATATCCATTTATAACAAAACTAGTAATCTAACAAGTAAATGAGTTTTCTGAGTTATTTGATCTACTCTAGCAAATTAATTGAAAACAAGGAGGGTGTTGTGGGAACCTCTGATTTGTAGCTGGTTGGTCAGGAGCACCAGAAGCAACTTGGGCTTGTGACTGATGTCTCATGTTGTGGGGGGTGGGGTGCAGTCTTGTAGAAGTGAGCCATTAACCTGTGGAATCTGAGGCTGTCTCCCCATGAAAAGGCCTCAGAATTGAGTTGAACTGAGCTGAGTTCTCTGACGTGCTGCTGGTGTCTGAGAATCGCTTGTTGGAAATTGGGGCAAGTCCCCCCTCCCCACATCGAAATTGGGTTGCTCAGAATGGAATAGAACATGCTTTCGCTTCTCTTGGGTGCATGCCTAGGAGTGGAATTGCTGGGTCCTGGTAGCTCTGTGTTTAATTGCCTGAGCACCGGCCAGACTGGCTGCAAAGCAGCTGTCCCCTGCCACAGTCCCACCAGCAGTGTCCGGGGGTTCAGATTCCATCCCATTCTCATCGATGGTAGTTCGTTATTGAACTTGTTAATTCTTATGTATTCATTTTTGCTGTGGTTTTTACAACTCTCGTCGTGGAGTTCTGTCTTCCAAAGAACATAGCTTTGGGGGGGCACTGAGGGTCTCTCCTTTTATCGCTCAGTCTTCAATTTCCCCTCTGTAAGGCAGGTACCAGAGACAGAGGGCAGACGGGGGGGGGGGCGGGGGTGGAGTGTGTTTTAATGAGTCACTTCACGTGAAGAAATGTTCTCCTGTTCTCTTTCACAGTTACGTCTCCATGTTTTTCTCAAGATATCTTATATCAGTCTTCATTCATTCATTCCCTCACCTACCATGTTTCAGGTATTGATTCCGATACTGGGAATATAGGAGACAAAAACTTCTGTACACGTGGAGTTTACTTTCTATTGGGAGGGGCACAGACAACAAAGGAAATAATTGAAATGCATATTGTATGTTGTTTGATGGTCATATTTGCTCTGCAGAAGATAAAAAGCAGAAAAGGGGCATGAGGAGATTGAGAGTGTTGAGACTTTAAATATGGCGGGCAGGAAAGCGCCCCCATTGAAAAGGTCACATTTGAACAAAGGCATGAAGGAGATGAGCGAGGGAGCAGTGAGTATATCTGAGGAAAGACTTTGGAAGGCAGAGGAACGAAGAATGAAATGCTCTTGAACATGGCAAGAGCATGCTGGCATGTTCAAGGAACTGTGAAAATACGGGTGTATCTACAGCACTGTGAGTGACAGGGAGAAGTTAGGGGTGAGGTCACAAAGGGGGTGGGCCGCACCATGAGAGGGCTCTCAGGGCACTGTGACTGTGGCTTTTCTCTAAGTGAGATGGGGAGCCATTTTCGGACTTTGAACAGAGCAGTGGCATGATGTGACTTAGGTGTTCACAAAATCACTCTGGCTGTTATTTGCCAATAGTCTAAAGTGGAGCAGGGCTGAGACAGGGAGGGTAGGAGACCGTTGCATCATCCGGGCGGAAGAGGGCGATCTCTTCTGGGTGAAGTTGGCAGCTGTAGGAGTTTTGAGAAAGAGTTGAGTTCTGTGTGTGTATGTATCCGAAAGGATTTAATGATGGACTGGATGGGTGTGTAAGAAAAAAGACAAGATGGATTCTGAAAATTTGGCTTGAGTGAATAGAAGAAGCATAGCTTAGTCGTTTACTGAGATAGAGAAGCAGGTTTGGGAAGGAGTTGGAAGATGGGGCTTTTATTTTCAGATGTGTTTAAGTTTAAGAGGCCTTTTGGTACCCAACTGGGGATACTACTTTTGGTTTCAAAAGGTTTCAGATACCTTTTGGATGCCACCTGGAAATGTTAAGAAGGCAGCTGGATATATAAAATTAGAATTCAAAGGAAGAGGTATAGCTTTGGGATCCAAAGGCAGATATGTAGATGGTAGTTAGGATTGTGAGGCTGAATGAGACCATGAAGGACTGATTAAGTGGAGAATAGCAAAGGGCTCATGACCTGTCCCTGGGCCACTCCAGTGTTTAGCAGGCAGAAAGATGAGGCTGAGCCAGCAAAGTAGCCTGAGAAATTGAAGTCAGAGATGGGGGAGAAGTGTGTATTATTGTAGAAGTCAAGAGAATAAAGTGTTTCAAGGAAAAAAACCAGTAGTTGGTTAGTTAAGACGAGAGCTGAAGAGTGGTTAATCTATTTAACAATATGAGAGCAGCGAAGTGAAGGGATGGGAAAGAAAGCCTGTTTGGAGACAATTTGAAAGGGAAGGGGAGACAAAGAACTGGAAATCTTTGGGATTATACTGTTATTTCCATCTACTGGAGTGGTTGCTTTGTTCATGAAGCTAAAATGGAAACTGGATGAATGATCGAACCATTATTTTACAAAATACAAATGCAATGTAATACAAAGAACATCCAATTTGGAACAGAAGATGTGGGCTCTTTTTCTTATTCTTGTCATTTAAGCAAATCATTTAACCTTGCCAGACATCCGTTTCTCTATTTAAAGATTAGTGCGCTTGTAGGTTATGATCAAAGCCCATGATTTTAGAGATCACAATATAGTGAAAGATAATGTAACTACAAAAAGATTCCAAGTTACAAGAACTTGACTCATTGTGAGAAGTATCAGCAATATATATCTCTGAGCTTGAGTTTAATAGTTATTCATTGTGAGCCTGCAATGACTTTGTATGGTCTGCCAGACCTACCCTACACAGGGTTAAGAAAACGCTCCAGGTATTTTATGAAAAAATTCTCTTGAAATATTTTTCTGAGCAATAGCAAACTCCCCTGAGCCCATAATGAATGTTAAGAAAGATTTTTACAAGGGGAATGTTGTGCATTCAGACCTTGACAACCTATAGAGATGTGTATGAACTAACTTCAAATGGAAGTGCCTTCAGTTGAAACATATGTAAGAAAAAGAGCCAAGAAGGTGTTAGTCTCCTTTGGCCTTAGTCCATCCTATGTGAAGAAAAGTTTTCATGGAGAAAAGGGTAAGTCTTTTAAGTTCAAGAGAAACCAAAGTAAAGGAAATGACCTAAAATTTAAGAGAGAGTTTGGTTGGTAACGATTGCTTTGTTTCCTAGCATGGCAGGGTCTTTTAACCTGAAAGAGTGGATCCTGTGTCGCTGGATATTTTCTGAGGACAGGTAGAAGTGTTTTGCTAGGCACAATGAAAACTTTCTCCCAAACTATAATGACGACATTTTGATAAATCAAATATGTTGCATGTGTTAGGAATGTTACTAGTTAACAAAATCCTCTCTGATCCCACTGTTTTGTTTGCTTGGTTGGTGGTTAAGTTGAAGGACAGCCTTCAGTTGATTGTTGGTAAGTTAGAATTTGGTTTTGCTTATGGTGTATCTCTGGTCAAAGAAACAAAAACCATTCTCTGTGGTCTTTGTAACTCAGCTTATCCCCCTTTCTCTCTGATGAGACATTCAGCAATTTGGGCAGGACACACAGTAGCTACTCAAATGTTTCATGACTGAATGCTGGAAACAGGAACTGATAATTTATTTCTGTGGGTATTTTAACCTTGCCTTGTGTATCTATGATTTTACTTTTTAAATAATAACAATCAGAAGACTGAAATGAAACAATGCAATAATTTGCTGATCAGACCTTTTTTTGGTGACATGTATCTCCAATCCAAGCTCGAAATGACATGGAAGTGTCATTGTGACCCAGATAGTGGCTGAGCCTTGGGCAGTCATTGAATGTTTGTATAGCAGGTGATTTGCGGGGGTCACTGTGCAGTTGGGAGCGTCTCAGTGGCATGCTGTCAGGCAGTCCGCCTACTTTCCAGTTTTAATTGGACTGGTGGAAGGAGTGTCACCACAAATAAGTTAATTTCTAAAGAGCTCTGTGCAACAAAAGATCCACATCATAGGTGGTTCTCACAAGTCCACAGGGATTCTCAACCTTGGTTTTGTTTTGTTTTCTAATAAATTCCATGAAGATCCCCATCGCTATGGAGGATAGGAAAAATGTAAAAAAATGGACTTATCCCTTGACAAATGTAAGGTGTAGTGATTTCAACTTTCCCTACTTTAGTAATGTTTTCATGGTGAAATGGAACAACTCATGTCAAAGTCCTTTAAAAGTACTAAGGAATCAGCAGTGTTACTTTTACTTATTGAATAGCTCACATTTGTCTGTAAAGATTGAATGGGCACTGGAGAGAAGCCAGTTACCAAGAAAAAATAGTAGAACATCTATTCAAGAAGACTACAAAATTCAAGACTAAAAATATCTACTCAATGACTTGACCATTAGTCAACCTATAGGCAAAAGACAATTCAAACCAGTTCAAATGTAGTACCATTGTAATACACTCAATATTTGAGAAGCACGTATTAATTGCTATACCTCTCCCCTTGGGCGGTAGACCTCTGCTTCCTAATTGGGAAACCAACAAGAGAATTTAAAAATCTGAGGATAATCCCTCATATTCAGTGATTCATTCATTCACTCATGCATCAGTCAATAATAGACTTCCTACTATTTGTTAAGGACTACACTCAGTGCTTTTGATTCAAAGATAACGAGGCATAGCTTCTAAGAAGCTAACAACCTATGGGGTAAAGGGCAAGAGAAATAATGGTATTATATACCACATTACAGTTCATAGTGGAAAGAAGCATGGGACTGCGTGAGCCCAGAGCAGTGCCCCTGATTCTGAATTCAGGAGGGTGATGGGCAGCAAAGGCTTTCTGGAAGAAATGTGGCCTGGCTGAAACCTGAAGAAAGTGCATGAGCAGAAGCAGTGTAGGCAAAATATTAAGGAGTTTGTATTTCATCCTGAAAGCTATCAGGAGTCCTGAAGGATTGCAAGTGAGGAATGGCGTGGTTGGGTTTTCATTCAGATCTGTGTTCACAGGTGGATGGGGCAGAGCAGTCCTGAGAGCTGAGAGATGAAATCTGAGGCCATCGCAGCAAGTCAGGGGGAAAATATTGAGGTGACTTGGGCATAGGAAGAAGGAGACAGACTTCTGAGCTATTAGAAAGTCCAATGAACTGGACTTGGCCCTTAGAACATGGCAAAATGGGAACCATGATTACCTTCCATAGGTTAAACCGAGACATCGGCACACGATAGAAGAGATATGTAAAGTTTCCTTTAAGAAATAGCATTACCCTCAGGCCAGTGGTCTTGGTAGTGAGTAAGCTCCTCATACATTATTGACTTGTCCAGAATAACATATCAACGGAAAGTACAGAGGGTCAGTAGTGGAAAAGAGCATCACAGAAACAGACTTAGGCCTTGTACAAGTAAGTTTTTTTTAAAAAAATTGATATATAATTGATATAAAACATTATATTAGTTTCAGGTGTACAACATAATGATTCGATATTTATATATATAGTGAAATAATCAATAATCAACACTCTAGTTAATATCTGTCACTATACATGTTACAGTTGTTTTTCTTGTGATGAGAACATTGAGGGGCTACTCTCTTAGCAGCTTTCAAATACGCAGTTCAGTTTCGACTCTAGTCCATCATGCTGTGCAGCACATCCCATGACTGATTTATCTCATAACTGGCAGTCTGTACCTTTTGACCTCCTTCATCCATTTCAGCCACCCCCTGCTCTGTGCTTCTGGCCACCACCAATAATATGTTCTCTGTATCGGTGAGCCCAGTTTTTTCTCAGGTTCCACATATGAGCGCTATCATACAGTATTTGTATTTCTCTGACTTATTCCACATAGCGTAATGCCCCAAGGTCCATTCATGTTGTCACAAATAGCAAGATTTCCTTCTCTTTTATGGCTGAACAATATTCCAGTGTATGTGTGGGCACACATGCATGTGCTCGTGTGTATGTGTATATAAAGATACATATTTATATACATTATACAATATACTTATATATTTCCAAATGTTTATATGTATCTATATATTATATACCTATCTATGTACACATATATACAGGTATATAGAGATAGGCATATATATATATATATTCATCTATCCGTGGACACTTAGGTTGTTTCCGTATCTTGGCTATTGTAAAAACGCTGCAATGGACATGAGAGTGCGGATATTTTTTTGAGTTGGTGCTTCTGTTTTCTTCAAATGAATGCCCAGAAGTGGAATTGCTGGCTCATATGGGAGTCCTATTTGTAAGTGTCTGAGGAGCCTCTACACTGTTTCCCGTAGTGGCCACACCAGTTTACATGCCCACTGGTAGACACAGGGTTCCCTTGTCTCCACATTCTCCCTGACACTTGTTATGTTCTGTCTTTTCGATAACAGCCATTCTAACAGGTGTGAGGTATCTCCTTGTGGTTGAGATTGGCCTTTCCCCGATGCTTACTGATGTTGAACGTGTTTTCATGTGCCTGTTGGCCAACTATATTCTTTGGAAAGGTATTTATTCAGATCCTTTGGTTATTTTAAAATTGAATTACTATTATTATTATTTTTCCAGCTTCTATCTAGGGTTTAGAGTATTAGTTCATTCTGCACTTAAATAACCAGTTCACCTATAAGCAACATCCCAACTGTAGTGGTAGACTGATTATCTTTATAAATATGTAATGATGTCATTATGTTTTGGATCATACCATTAACTCTCCTAGGTTTAGCTGCATGCTCACCAAAGGGCCTCCTGCTGATTTCTCGTCATACACTTTCCTTATAGGGAGAGAATGCTCTTGTTAGACTGGTGCATACATCAGATTTACCAGCAGTTATATTCCTGATTGGTAACTCAGATTTTGGCGCACCAGTTTTATACGTCAGTCTCTATTGTTTAAAATACTCTGACAGTGCCAAGTGAAAGTTTCTGAGTTTGTGAGTCTGAGAGCCGGGTCTTAGCTGATGGTACATTTATCGAAGTAAGTGCCTCTCTGTGCGGATCTGTTTGGGTGGCCTGTCCGTTTCCAGGTATCATGCCCTCAGCATTTTCAACTGTCAGTGTTAATGTGAATAGTGCCAAGTAGCTGTTCTATCCACTCGAAACTTATATAGTGACAGCTGAAGCCATTGGAATACATGAGATCATCCAAGGAGGGGATGTGGACTGAGAGACTAAGGAAGACAAAATAGAACTATGGAGAACACAAGCATTTAAAAGATGGCGAGAAGGGAAGTTCATAAAGGGTTCTGGAAAAGAGAGTCCAGGTCAATACAAGAGAAGCAGGAATGAGCGGCGTTTGGAAGTCTAAAAAGTCATTAGATTTAAGCAGGAGACGTTATCAACTCTCCATGTGTAAGAATCCTGAAAGTAAAAGCCGAACTAAAAGGCTAGAATGTGCCACTTCATTGGAGTTGTGAGGCCAGGACCCTGAAGTGATGGGTCAGAAAACCACGGTTAAAAGCATGGGCTCTGGAGTCTGAGGCTGGGGTTGGAAGCCTGGCTCCACCAGTTACTGGTCTCATGATCTTAACTTCTTTGTGCTTCAGTTTCAGTAGGTGGGGATAATATTATCTGCTCAATGAAGTGGATGTGAGGGTTGAAATAATAGATGTCCTAAACTTAGCACAATCTCCTGCACACCGTAAATTTTCAATAAACATTAGTTATGAGGACTTAACGTTGAGAAAGGACATTTTAAGTTGGGAGAGAGGAGAGAATGTTTAAAAGAATAGAGTAGAAGAGATAGAAAACACCAAAGAGAAAACAGATAATTTATGAAACCAGGGCTTTGAGGAAGCAAGAGGGTGGGGTGCAAAGTAGAGGCATTGGCTGTTGGCAGAAGACCTTCGGTTGGTTGTGATAGGACAGAAGCAGACCACAGACAGCATGCATGGTCCTGAAGAGGTGGTGAGGATGCAGGGGTAGGTGGGGATGCAGGATACAGGATGCTTGATGACTTCCTGTCTGATGGACTCCTTTTTTTTCTGAAAGACGCAGTAAGGAGAGTCTTTTAAGGAGAGGAGGGGAGCGGTAGAAAGGTAAGTAAAAGAGTTTAGAAGAATGATAGAGTTTTGGAGGTAGAAGGTGACTATGGATATATAGATGGTGTCCCAGGATGAGTTGTGGTTCAGAAGATGAACTTGTAATGTCTGGACTGTTGACAGTGACTGCTGGTTTGACCCAGGACTGAGATTTTGTTGAGCGAGTGTGACTCACGATGGGTTAGAGGATGGTTATGAGACAGAGAAGTGACAGGTCACAGAGTCAAACGTGGGTGTAGTGGCCTGATAGGAGTCGAGAATTTTCAGGAGATGGCGGCTCCTACGTGCAGTTGAGATCAGCGTTAAGAACAGCCAGAGTGATTGATCCTCGAATTGAGCTTGAGTGGAAAAGGAAGTTAGACCAGAATGAAGATCGTGGGATTGAGATCAGAGCCCTTGAGTCTGCGGAATTGAATGTGGATGGTAAAGTGACCCAGACAACACCAGAGCTTAGAATGGCGAGGAAGACAGCAAGTCCAGGATCAGATTTTTATTTCATAAGGCTTATTGTGAGAAGTCTCCAGGTACTGCCACCTGGAGACTTGATGGAGGGGGTTGGGGAGTGTCATAGGTAGCATGCACCTCAAAATGGTAGGTGCTTTCTCTGAAGGTAGGGAAAGAATGGAGTGGATAAGATGCTGACCCGCCTCTTGACCCTGTGTGTCTGGGGCGCTGGAGAATGAGCAGACCTCACTGGGGAGCAGTGTAGGACAAGAGGTGGTGCCATCAGGGGAGAAGCCTGTTTCAACCAAAGGGGGAGGTAGATGGAGAGTTCCTGTGGGGAGGGGTTTGGCGGGTCACAGGGTTTGTGAGGCATCGGACAGTGGAAAGAATGGGTCAGCAGAGAGGAAGCAGAGAGGACGAGAGCAAGAGAAAGGCAGTGGTTTGCATGTGAGGCAGTGGCCACAGATGGTGGCGACAGGTGGAGTGAGACACGCTGGTCCAGAGTCCAACTGAGGCTCAGGCATAAATGTGAGATACCAGGAGCCTGATGCCATCCGCGCTGGCAACTCTGAGGGCGGAGACTCGTGAGGAAGCACCTCATCTCACGTGCCTTATTGACCTAGGCTTAGGGGCATAGATTTTATTTCTGGTAATAATAGCTATCATTTTATTTCGGGAGTCATTACCATGGACCAGGCACTAGACTTGATACATTTTGTGCTTTATGTCATTGAAGGCTCTAAGTGGTTATCTTTATTTTACATAGGAAGCAGCTGAGGCTTATATGAACTCTCACAAAATGGGCACGATTTCCTGAAGAAGAATAGCTTCCTACACCTTGGCTTTTGCCCCTTCTTTTGTTTTGAGACACGCGTGAGATTGGGGAGCTGTGCCGAAGACGACGTGGCAAAGGGACCTCTGTATCAGTTGCCAGGGCTGCCGTAACCAAGGACCACCAACTGGGTGGCTAAAACAACAGAAATTTGTTGTCTCCCAGGTCTGGGAGCTAGAAGTCTGAGATCAAGAAGTTGGCAGGTTCCTCGTTAAGGTCATGAGGGAGAATCTGAACCATACCTCTCTCCTCGCTTCTGGTGGTTTGCTGGCAATCTTTGGTGTTTCTTGGCTTGTCGATGCATCGTGCTCTGCCTTCACGTTCACAGGGCGGGCTCTCTTGAATAATGAGTCAAATTCCGCTTTTTTATAAGGACACCAGTTATATTGGATGAGTGGCCCACCCTATTCCAGTATGACCTCATCCTAACTAACTACATCTGCAGCAATCATTGTCCCAAATCAGTCCCATTCTGAGGTGCTGGGGGCAGGACTTTAACATACACATTTTGGGTAGACACGATTCAATCCATTACTGAGACCACTCAGTAATCAACATTGAAAAGACAAAACTCTTACTAGAGAGACTCAGTTTGTTCTATAAATTTCTGATAAAATTATTTACATTAGGGAGTATTATAGATTTTTTTATAGGAACGGGGTCCTTCATGGGATTTATGGAGAGTGGCATTCATATATTGGGGATGTTATTAAAAAAATCTGCGAATTTTACTTTTAAGTCATATAATACTTTAGAGCATTTTCCCTTAAAACATTTAATAAAGCTTTATTTGATTTTTTTTGAAGATGCTGAGATATTTAATTTTGAAATGGGGAAAATCTTACAGGTGTGTCCAACCTGTGGCCCGCGGGCCACATGCAGTCCAGGATGGCTGTGAGTGTGGCCCAACACAAAATCGTAAATTTACTTAAAACATTATGAGATTTTTTTTTTGTGATTACGTGTCATGATGTATTTAATGTGTGGCCCAAGACAACTCTTCTTCTTCCAGTGTGGCCCAGGGATGCCAAAAGGTTGGACACCCCTGCTAGGAGCTAGGGATTGTAAGTGTGGATTCCAAAGTAGTTTGAGTTTCTATACCTCCAGGTTTTCTTCCCTTGGAAACTTCAAACACACTGATTGAAGCAATTTTTCCATTAGCACCAAATTTCTGAAAACTTCCCTTTAAGCACTGTTTTACAGCAAGTGGGAGGGATTCCTTGAAGTTCCCGGACTAGAAGGCACCCCGAATGCCACCAAAAATGCCTTGTCCGGATCTGAGAGTGGGAGGCCGGGTAAATGAGACTTCTGGGTGATGGGGAGGAGAGAGAAACGGGGCATGGATCTCGTTTTTGAATATTATTTTTACAAAGTAGAAAGGTGAGATAGTACATTATTTCATTAAGCAGCAGAGAACAAAACTCTAAACAGATACTGTACTATCTGGAATATCAATTTTTGAGCTTCAGAGTGAAATCTGTTTTGCCCTTTGTCCAGTCCATTATTTCCACTTCAAAGCCCTTTGCCAGAGCACACAAAAAAATCTCATTTCTATTGTTTCCTACTCCCCAGAGGGTCTTCCTTGCGCTTCTTAGGTGAACGCATTCACCACCCTCTGGGTCAGATGATCGCGCTTTTTGCCTTGAAGTTTTCTCCTAAGCCGCACCCTGTGCTGGAATGTCTCCCTGTGTGCCAGGCATTTGCTCTTCTGTAATTACAAAGATTTTTCTAAATTGCATCTCTTCTAGGGAATTTTCCTGGAGTTATTGGAAAAGTGTCATTCAGTATGACGGTCCCCTTTTGTGCTTATTGTACCTTTCGTGGGCTGAAGGTAGTGCCTTTGATAACTTCCCTCCTTTTTTGTCTTCTGCATTATAACAGAAACAAACAGCTGTTTGATTTATCTTGACAGATTACACTTTAGCGGCGTTAGAAGGACATGGCTTTTGAGTGAATTGACTCTAATAGCTAATGGGCCAGGGTTTGATTATGAGTCAATTGCTAAGCTCTCTAAGCTTTAGTTTCCGTGAAAGTAACAGTCATACTTCCTCTGTAGAGTTATGAGGACTAGAGGAGAAAGTGCAGGTAAAACATTTGCTACAAAGCGAGGACCGGAGAGGATTCTATGAAAGAAGTAACGCTTGATGTGGACTCAGAACACCTGGGTGCTGGCCCTTAACTGGGCAGGTCACTCGATCTCTTAGACCCTCCGTTGGCTTCTGTCTAAAATGAGGCTGGAATCAGTGGTGTGAAACGCCTGGCTCTGGATCTAGGGGTGGGGAGAGGTCCTTCCTTGTAGCACTTGGCAATTCCCACGGGGGAGATACTCCCCAGTGCCAATTTCAAGCTGCCAGCATGGTATTATTGGATGCGGAGCTGAGAACAGACATGTACGATTGTCTACCCACCCTTCCACAAAGGAGGATGTTTCTATTTGAATGAGACAATATTTGTGAAAGGACTCAGTATAATAGGCATTCACTTGTGTTAGTTTAATTTTGCTTGGAAAAGGCCTTTTGATGGGTAGAATTAGTTTTATGATGGAAAAAGCAGACTGAGCATTTCCATGACCATTCTTCTCCGTGACCATCTGAGAGACTTCAATGGTAAATATGAGGAGAGGCTGTGCAGGAAGCACCAGTGTGAGAGCGGAACAGGAGGACCTCACCGCCTTCCTGAATGTCCACTGGGGGCACCCAAGGGGGATCTCACGCATACCTGCACCCCTCCTTGCCCTACTTGTGTCCTCTCCAGGGTTCCCCATCTCAGACGTGCTACCATTTTCTTTTGACTTAAAATAATAACGTTTCACTATCTTTTATTTCTGGAGGTCAGAAGTCAGAAATGGGTCTCATTGAACTAAACCAAGATGCGTATTCCTTCTGGAAACTCTAGGAAAGAATCTGTTTCCTGGCTGTGTCTGAGTTTTAGAGTCTGCCCCCATCACATGACCTCCTTTTTCCTTCTTCCCAGCTGGCAATGGCCAGCCAAGTCTTCGTCCCACTGCATTGCTGACAATGACATTTCAGTCCTGTTGTGGCTTCTTCTTGACATCCTTAGTTACAGAACTTCTGTTCAGCTAGTCTTCAGGTGGTCCTCCAGGCTGACTGTCCTGTAACTTAGTGGTAATTTTCATGTGGTCACGGGAGGAGGCACACACAGCGTCTACCTCGAGGTGCTACCATTTTCTTACGGCTGTTCCAGATAACACCCTGGGAGTCCTCTGGGGCTCGTCTCTCTTCCACACCCTACATCCAATCTCTCTGCACATTCCTTTGGTTCTACCTTTAAGATCCTGCTCTGACCACTACTCACCCCCTCTACCCCTGCCCCTGTGGCCTGAGTCACTGTAACTGGTCTTCCTCTGCTCTCCCCTGAGCTGCCAGAGGCTCCTTTTAAAATGAAATGCATGTCACATTATTCCCAGCTCCCAGTTCTGACCTCCTGGTGGCATGTTGGGCTCTTTATTGATTCTTCCAAGCCAGGCACACGCCCTCTGCAGAGCCATTGCTCCTGCTGTTCTTTCTTTCCCAGATCCCCGCATGGCTTCGTATGGCTGTTGGCTCAAAGTCACCTATTCAAAAAGGCCTTCCCTGGCCAAAGTCGAGCATAGCTGCTCACATGCCTCTGTCTTGTCAGCCTGCTTTATTTCTCTCTTTGTCCACTTGGCACTGCTCGACTTTAGACATGGTGTGAATCTGCTCATTGAAGCTCCATCCCCTCCCCTCAGTATGAGCTCCAAGGGGGCAGAGACTTCATTGTCATGACTGTTTCCCAGAGCCCCACACAGAAGGGTCTCTGGCATGTAGGAGGCACTCAGTAAATAGGTATTTAATGAAAGAATGATTTTTTAAATAAATATCCCATAAGTATGGTACTTGAAAAACTTCTCTAATTGTTGACTGCAGAGTTCTATATATATGTTCGTAAGATGAAGCTACTTAAGTGTGTTATTCAAATATTCTCTTTATTAGTTATGGCCCAGTTGATCTATCAGTTTTTGAATAAATTGTATTAAAATTTTCCACTATGTTTGTGCTTTTGTTAATTTCTTCTTATAACTCTAGTCAATTTTTACTTTAAGGCCATGTTAGGTACATACTAGCTCAGGACTGTTTTATGTTCACGGTGAATTGTTCATTTCATCTTCACCTTTTATTTCAATGATCTCCAATAGTAGCAAATTTTGGTCTTGTTTTTTTTTTTAGAATCTATGTACAGGATCTTAACTCTTGGTTAGTAGTTTATTAGGTCTAACTTAGCCCATTGGAGATTTATTTTATTGTTTCTGACTTCTCCTGTTGTCAGTAAGTCCTCTGTCAGGCTGTCATTCCTTTTTAGATAAGCTGTCTTTTCTTTCTGCTTATTTTAAGATGATCTCTTTTGCCTTTCTGTTTCTGAAGTTCCTTATTTAGAGTCTAAGCCGTGGCTTTGAATTTGTGTTTCTGCTTGCCTCCTCAGCTTCAGGACTTAAGTTTATATTCCATCCTGGATACTTCTTATCTTTCAAATATATCCTTTCTTCATTCTGTAATGCCCCCTTCAAAACATCCTATTTTGAATCTTTTCATGCTATTCTCCAAGGCTGTTTATCTTCCTTTCATAGTTTCCATTTCTTTTTCTCTTTTTGCTGGATTTTGGGTGATTCCTCATATCTTTCATGTGATTCTCTTCAGCTTTGTCTAATCTACTCTTTTTTTTCATTGAATTTATTGGTTATTGAAATACTGAATATCGGTTCACAAAACCATGCAAGTTTCACGTGCGCACCTCCATAAAACATCTGTCATCCACTGAGTTTTCAAGTTTAATAACCGTACCTTTTAATGTTCGGAAGTTTCATTTGGTTCTTTTTCAAATCTGCCTATTTTATTTTGTATCAGATGCTTTTAAATATTATAGTCTCTTTAATATTGCATTAGTTCTACCTTCAAGAGTGGTACAAATTCTCCCAATGGTTTAGTCTGCTGAATCTCAGTGTGGTTTGTTTTCTTGTGTCCTTTGCTAGATGTTCACTGTAAATCCTTCTGTAGCAGAGAGTCTAGGGTGCCCACATTGTGTACTACTGGTTGTATTTCCACCGAGTGACGTTGCACTTGTTTTCTGTTGGGATCCTAAATGTAGCTTGTGGGCCAAGTGTTTCTGGTTTTCACTTTCTGCAGCCCACAGTTAGTACAACTCTGCTAGCCCTTATATGTTTCTAGCTTAGTGTTTCAGTTTCTCTTAGGAGATTTATTTCCCACATTAGAGACCTGGATAGATGGCAAGTTTCTTGCCAATTTTCTGGCTTAGCATGAGAAATTTTTTCCTGATCCCCATTTCACTGATAGGGCTTGGCTTTAAACAGGGTACTCTATTGTAGTTCTCTGATCCAAAAAGGCTGATACCGAGAAAACTGTGCTCACACGGACATTAAAATCTTAGCAGCCAAACCCTGTATCAGGATCTGATACCCTCTTTCGCTGCCATGGCGACAACTGGTTTACTTCTGGTTTGAGTTGCCTTTTTATTTCAGGTAGTTGGGAGATTTCCCTTTATTTCTTTTTAATCATTTGAGCTTGGCTACTTTTTAGAAAGGAAACATAATTTTTTGTCCAGCTTTTCTGTTTTGTAGGGGGAGTGTCTGGCATGTCCACTTAGTCTGCCATGGCACTGAAAGCCCGGTTCTCATATCATCATGCTTTCCTTGCCTCTGTACTCTTTCCCCACGTCTAAGTTTCTCCCATTTTAAAAGCAGGTTTTCTTCATATTGATATATCTACCTTCACAGAAAACTCTAAACCCAAATGAATTCTCGGGAGAGCTTTACCAAGTATTCAAGGAAAAATAATCATGATTTTCCAGAACTACTTCCTGGCCCTAGAAAAAACAAAAGGAGCACTTTCCATGAGGCTAGCATAACCCTGGTACCAAATATCTCATGAGGATAATAACAAGAAAAAGAAATTATAGGTCACCTTCCTTCATAAATCTAGATGCAAAAAGTCCAAATGAATATTAACAAATACATTCAGTAATGTATAAAAACGGATATGTGTAAGTGACCTGGTTATTTTTATTTCAAGACTAAAAAGATGACACTGGAAAATAAATCATTATAATTTATCATATCAGTAGGTAAAAGGAGAAAAATCTTATCATCTCAATAGATGCATTTGCTATAATTATATAGTCATTCATTATTAAAGAAACTAGGAATATACAGTAACTTTTTTAATATATTGAAAAAAACCACCTCTTCAAAACTCTAATCATCATCTTTGGTGGTTAAACTCCGTTTTTTCCCGTTGAAATTGCAATCGAGGCAAAGATGGCGTGAGGACCGTTGAACTCTAGCGTACCTCCACCAGTGACTCATTTTTACTTCCCGTGCCGTTTCCTTGTGCCGTCTCTTCTCCTCGTGATCTGTGTCCATTGGTCTGTCTGTTTTAAGAAAACCACCTCTGCTTTTTTGATCATCTCTAAGTTTTTGTTTTCTATCTTCTTATTTATGGCCCCACTTTAAATGTTTTTTAGCTTCTACTTGCCTGAATTTTGTTCTGTTGTCCTTCTTTAACTTCTAAATTTAAATGTTTACGTTCACCTTTATTACTTATATGGCAGATATATAAGGCTTTTCACTTTAATTCAGACACTTATTTCCATGAGCACTTTAGTTACGTGTCAGAGGTTTTGATCTGTTGTATTTATGTTGTCATTCAATTCTAAATACTTTGTAATTTCTATTGTGATTTCTACTTTAACCATCTGTTCTTTAAGAGTATGGTTTTTAATTTCCAAATATGTATTTTTTCTTTTAAAAATTTCTGAGACTTTTTTTGTGAACTAGTTTGTCAGTTAATACTCTCTAAATACTTTCAGTCTGTTTGAAAAACATGAGGATTCTGTGCTTATTAGAAAAATGATTCCTTACCTACGTTTTAGATAAATGTACAAAGTTTATTGTAGAGAGAGACACTATAAGACAGTGGTTAAGGATGTAATTTCTGGAGTAGACTACCTGGGTTTCAATCCTGGGCTCTTCTACTTCCTAGCTCTGTGATCCTGGTACACCCTCTCTGTCCTCAGTCTCTGCATCTGTAAACTGTGGATAATAATTGTATCTTCTCATTGAGTTGTTTTCAGGCTTAAATTATTTACTATTTCAAGTTTTTAGAAGAGTGTCTGTTGTTCAACTCTATTTCTAAACCTTTTTATTTCCTTTCCTGATAGAGGTGTATTGAAACCATCCACTGTGACCTGTGTTTTTCCCCTCGTGCCGTGATCCATCTTCATTCTTTGTGGCAAAGCTCTAATGTTGCAAGCATATAGAATTATTGTAATATTTACACGGTGCATTCATCCATTCTGTGATTACATTGTAGTTGCTTTCTTAATCCTGGTCCTCTACTTTATTTAGGTGCCTTTGTGCAGGTTAGAAAAAGCCACATTCTGTGGGCCAGGTAGCTTGGCCTGTTGCCTGCTGAGGAGGTTGTCCAGGGTGCCTTAGAGACGTGCAGGCCAAATAGCATCACACCTGGCCGGAGCTTGTCTGGAAGGCTGTCTTTCACTGCGCTTCCAATGGAGGGTACTGCTAAGCCTCCATGTCCAGTGGCAGGGAAAAGCGCTCGAACTCATCCTTAGCCTCTGTGAGATCCTGTGCTGCTGGGACATACCTGTGGGAGGCTGGGGAACTAGACTGAAAAGCCCCAAGTGTCACCTCATCAGCTGGCTGAAGAAATCACAGCTGCTCTGAACACCACTGCTCGAGTTCAGGAATGGGCTGAGGACTGTCATCGGCCAGGGTAGCCATGCCTGATAAAAATCAGACAAGATTGGAACCCCATTAATCTCTGGGGCTGATGGGGTGCCAGCGAGACAGGAATGGGAGTGAAGGGGCTACCTGTGAACAGAGCAGAGGAGAACCAAAGTTCTTAACCCCTGTGCAGCCACCTCAGAGGGCATGGGCTCTTCTAGAATATCAAATCCATAGGCTGGACAGAACACTCACAAATGACGGTTTGGCAGTGGGTGTCCGTAGGCCAGTGGGTGTGGGCGGTGGAGCCTGGGGAGATACATTGAGCCAAGGTTTTTACGGGGCATTGATGGTAAACATCTTGGCTTCCTGGTGAAATTCTAGGAGAAGCGATGGTTGTTAACAGGTTGCACCTAGGTCAGCTCCTCTCTAGTCATTCTCCAGTCAACCTGTGCGACACCAGGCTTCCTGTGCAGACCTTTCCTGCCTTTGTGTCTTTCTCCTCCCCTTTAGCCCTGGGGAGAAACTAGGTCAAAAAGGGGCACAGGTTTTGAATCCGACGGACCTGAACTTAAACTCTTCTCTCTTAGTCATGGGACCTGACGCAATTTACTTACCACATTTCTTCCGCCGTTGACCTCAGGGGGAAAAAAGGGAGGGGGTGATGATGATAGCTACCTCTGCCGTAATGGTGAGGTCGGAATGGTATAGCAAGTAACCCCGACACGTGAGTTCTTTCTCTTTTCTCACTTTCAATTGCCCCCTTTCTCCACCGGTATTCTAGATGGCGAAGTCAAACAGTCAAGTCATCTTCGAGTTCCTGTGTGTACTGGACCCTGCGCACCTCTCTGTGCCCTCTTTTTCTGCCTGTCCTTTTTGCCAATTTATCTCAGCTTTCTCACAAATGTGCTGTTCTGCGCAGCTCATTCTCATTTTTGGGGTTTGACACTTCTGTCTGCCAAGAACGTTTGTTTTCCGTTGTTAGCTCAAGTGATAAAACTTCAGAGAAGTCTTTCTTGGCCACTTTATCTAAAGTTGCCTCCTCCTGCCCCAAACTGTTCTCGGTCGGATTATTCTATTGTAATGTATTCAAAAACAATTGTCATTATCTAAAATGATTATTACGTATGTATGTATGTCTTTGTTTATTGTTTTCTTCCTCTAGAGTGTAAGTTTCATCTGTGGAGATCACAGATGTGTTCCTGACTCCTTAAATAGTATCTGGCATATGGGAAAATGCCAAAATATACTTGCTTCATGCATGAATGAATGAATGAATATTCTTTTCCTCATAGAGCCTTTCAGAGTACTCCCAAAGGTGGTAATTTTTTTCCTCCTTGGAGTCCCTATTGTATGTTATTTGCATCTCTTATTATATTTAATATTGTCCTTGCATTTTAGTTGTGAATATTATCATGTCAACTCTACTAGACAATACAGCGCGGGGCAGAACTGAAGCATTCAGAAAACATCGGTTGAATCGATGGGTCAACTACAAACAATAAAATCATCCTTATTCAAAACACTGACAGAGGGGGCAGCGCTGAAAATGGCCCTAGCCTGGCTCGTGACCACTTCTTACCCCTCCTTGACGACTGTGGCATCTGCACTGTCACCCCGCCTGCTTGGAAGACACTCGCCTTCTCCAGGACTGCTCTCCACGGGCCACACCCCTTTCCCAGCCCCACTAGGTTCGTGAAATTAGGTCACTCTTTCTTTCTTCATTGATGCACAGCATCTGAAGCGAACCACCTTGAAGGCTTTATGTCTTTATTGGCTTTATTTCTGTTTATGCTTTTCAAGATTTAACAAGCCTTTCCATTGTCTTCTCTTCCTTTTTCATTCCTGTTGGTCCCCCTCCACTTATTCTTTCCCTTATTCTTTTTCTTCATCCTCTCTTCCTTCCCCTTTCTCCTTTTTTAACAATTATTTTTTTTTGCTTAGCAGTTAGCCAAAATTATTTAGACATCTCATGTGTTGTTTTTTTTTTTAAAATCCTTATAACAAATCTGCAAGTAGCTGTTACTTTGCTGCCATTTTGTAGGTGGATATCAGAGAGATTAAATACCTGTCCAGGACCTCTACAGGTGGGGCAGGTGAGATTCAAACCCAGGGATTCCTGCTTCCAAAGTCTTCACTGCGGACTACCTCAATGGTGTTGCTTGGATCTGTATTCATGACAAAGCAGAACAGAAACTTTCACTGAAGGCCATGGCTGGAGATTTAGTAGCACAAATTACATCTGTTCCTGACAGGCTACAGCTATATTGGAAGAAAAATGCAGACATGTAAACATAACCTAACGGGAACGTGTTTTTGGTACCGTCGATGATTATAAACACCTGAGAATGCGGTCCTTTCCCCTTATGTGCTTTTTGCCCTAGGAATGCATTTTCTTCACTGTTTTAACTGTAGCAGGAACGTGAGTGCACTTGACAGATGAGGAGGGTTGTGGAGGGATCAGTTCTGTCTGTGGCTGTTGAACTTTGCTTCCCTCTCTGCCTTTCCTGGAATGTTTCCTGGTGTGTTAAGACCAGGGCATTATAATGAATTGGGCACTATGCTATTTGACTATATTCTGACCTAAATAATGAAGGGTCACAAGGAGAGAAAGGCCTTTTGAAATGTTCTATTTATATTGAGGGAGATTCAATAGTAATAATTTAACATCCTTCAAAGATGACGGTTTCAGCAGCTATTCCCCAAGGTTGCGATGGCACCATTTTTTTGTTGTTGTCCAAGAGAAAAATTGGAAAACTATGCTTTTACTTCCAATGCTAAGTATTCTGTTAACCTAAATTTAAATCCTCTAACTTGTGACCTTCTAAAGGCACAGAACATGATGTATTTATCTTCATGCAGGAACTCGGTGCGTGTTTTTCAATGCACGGATGAAATGAGGCTGCTCTAGTGCCTTGATATGGACTTGTGCAGAACCCAGCGGTGTGGCCCCGCAGTTTGGTTAGCATGAAAATCTTTCTGTGACATGTCATGGGCAATGGGATGGGGTTATGACTGTAGAAGATATTTAAAGGTGACAGCTAATAACTCACAGAAGAGTAGAGTGATATTGGAGGTATCGAATCAAGTCATTAAAAGCAACAGTTGTCATTGTACCATAATAACAAGAAAGGAACAAATAGTAGCATTCCAGTTGATATTCAGAGTAGATAATGCTTTTCTCTAGAGCTACCTATTTGGTTAGCAAAGTCGTGTTTTGAGGTGTTGGATTGTCGATTTCCTTGATTACTCATGGGGATAGGATATAGACTAGGTGTGAGGAAATGCTCATCCAGATGGGAACCCAGAGCAGGGAGTTTCTTACGTACAGCTAGGGCACAAAGATCTAGAAACAGTTCAGGGAACAAGCCAAGTCCAAACACCCAGCAAGTCTAAGAACCTAGTAGTTTAGTCCAGGAGAGAAATAATCACGTTAGATACTTTACTTGAAGAGACGACTCATCTGGGAGTCGTCTCTAAGACGAGAAAGTAATGCACAGTGGAGCACAGCATGAGAGAAATCAAGGAATAATTCTAGGACAGTTGGGCTCCTGTAGTTGTTAGTGGAGGACATGGGCATGTAGGGGTACAGTTCCCTAAAGTGGACAATTGAACTCATGGCTTGGAGGCAGATGCATGGTCTGTCAGTAATTCACTGATTCATTAAAAATCTGTTGAGTACCTATTCTATACCTTATATAGTGCTTGGTGCTCAGAATGCCACAGTTGATGGGCCAGGCAAGGTTCTTTCCCTTATAGAACTATAATGTTTGGAGGGTCATGTTAAAAAAAATAAGAATTACATGATAATAACTATAACTATAAAATAATTATGATGTAATATGAGAATTATAATATAATCACATAATAGGATGTGGGAAATCTAAATTTTGTGGAAATAATAGTAATAGCTAAAGCTTATGGAATAGTTACTACACATCAGGCTCTGTTCTTGTGCTTTATATGCATTTAACGTATTTGATCCTCAAAACTCTACAAAATAAGAATTACTGTTATTTATACTTCAAGAATGAGGAAGTGGAGGCCCTGAAAGTGAAGTTTTTCTGCACAAGGCCTTACAACGAGTAAATGGTAGATCTAAGATTCGAATTGATGACTCGAATTGAAGCTTGTAGTCATTACACGTTTCCACCTCCTTATCGCCTGTTAATTTCTCTGGTCTTCAGGGGCAGGTGGACGTGGGTCTGGGACAAGGAGCCAGGAAACATTTGCCCCAGCAGGGGCATTGCAACAAGATCTGGTTGAAGGGATGGAAAGTGTAGTTGGAAAGAATGTAGGTTGCATCAGCCAATGGGGAAGGGAGAGAGACAAAGCATGTTCAAGAGTCAAAGGCACAAAGGAGATGGTGAAGTTGGGGAGCAGTCAGACCATGAAGACGGGGTGGTGGAGCTGTTTACATTGGCAAATGTGTGGGCTTCATCATGAAGTTAGTAGGTTGTTGGGGAGAGGCTTTTGAGTCTAGACACATAAAAACGAAAAGGACATGACAAGGGGGAGAAGATGCTCAGGGGGAGTCTTAGGAGAGAGATGCTTGACTGTGAATAAGATCATAAGTCCTATATAATTAATATCTAAAAATGCCAAATATAAGTGCTTTAGCCTGAGAGAAAGCATAGTGGTAATTATGAAGGCATGTCTTAGTATTGGCTGTGTACCAGGGTGCTTTCCTGGCCTGTTACCTGGTTAAACAGGCTTGTGGCAGGCTGTCCAGCTGGACCAATTGTAGAGGACCAGAAGCATCTCCACGCAGGATATGCTGTGTGACTTGTACTCTGAGAAAAGGGAGGGGAGAGTATCTTAGAACAATGATTTCTTCTGCTTTTCAGGAAAGACAAAGTCTATTCTGCGCTTTAATTCTGTCTGGAAAGGAATCACTGTCATATTATTTTTCAAGGGGATTTCCTTGAAAAGCTTTACCTGTCTCTGCACTTTTTTAAAAACTGCACTAATTTATTTGAATGATGTTCTAGTTTCATCAGGAAAAGACGTGCAGATGTGCAGATGCCTGAGTCTGTGGCATTTTGAATGCCCGTCTCCTGGGTACTTGAACTTGCGTTCGTATTTTGTGCTCCTATTTTGCTTCAACACGGATGTAATTAAAGCGAATGAAAATTGTGCTGACGAGATTTTAGGTTACTCCTGACACTTTAGTTCTCATAGGCATGGTTCCTAACAAGTAGAGAAGAGGGAAAAGGAGCGGCCGCCGTGCGGTCGGTCTGTCAGTGAGGGATCAGAGGGGAAGGAAATTGCCCCTCCCAGGATGCAGTTGGGCAGAGAGGCTAACAAGACATGACAGATGGATTTCAGCAGTATTGGCCACCAGCGTAACACGTGTAATTAAGTGAATCCATTTTAACACTGGCCCTGGTAATAAAAGAGTCACGATATCCTAAAGGAAAAACACCCCGGGAGCCTGAATTGAAAACTCCTGTAGAAGAAGACATTTAGAGGTTGGTTAAGACCACAAGATCCGAGATGTTTTCATACTGAGGCTGTTTTTGCAAAACTTTATAGACTTTTAAAGATTTTACTTATTTATTTTTAGAGAGAAGAGAAGGGAGGGAGAAAAGAGAGAGAGAGAAACATGAATGTGAGAGAGCAGTGTTGATTCGTTGCCTCTTGTATATGCCCCAACCGGGGACCCAGCCTGCAACCCAGGCATGTGTCCTGACTGGGAATTGAACCAGTGACCTTTCGCTTTGTGGGACGACACCCAACCACCTGAGCCACACCAGTCAGGGCAAAACATTTTAGACCTTTAAAGCAATTTCTGTTCTTTCCTCTAACATTATTGTCCATCTCCTTTTTGTCTTCCGCAAATGACAGAAGTGTTTCCCGTGGTTCACTTATCACTTTCATTTACACTCACAGCTATCATAGCCCAAAGGTTAAGGAACAGGGCTAGGGGCATGAGAAGAACAGAGATCTGTCCTGTGGGTGAGGTTGTCTAGAAAAGGGCACCATTGAGTCTGGGAGTCCCCAGGCCCCCAAACCCAGGGACACTGGTAAATTGATCATGCCCGGAGAGATTCCATTTTCTGCAACAGAATGTGAAGGAGAGCTGATAACCAGATATGGTATCAGACACCTGAGAACTGGCACTGGGGCAGCCAGAGATAGGCTGACAAGCACAGAGATGCATTTAGGCCTCAGAGAAAATTCCAAGGTGAAGTGTGGGGTGAAGAGCTGGCCGGAACTACAGAGAAACAAAGGCAGATTCCAAAAATGAGGATTCGGTTGCTTAAAGGATCCGCTTGAAGGAGGATCAGAATAATTAAACTAAAGGTAGAGACACAAAAAGATTTTGTCTACAATGGTATCCTTTATGGGTACTCCCTCCTTTGCTGAAATCTGGCCCTTAATATTAATTAACTTTTGGACTAAGCAAATGGTAATTGTTCCAGGAACTTCACAGTCTCTCTTCCTAAATGCCCAGGAAAAATGAAGAGCTGCGTCACATTTTAATGAAGGCTCTGTTATCTATTTTCTATTGTAGAAGAAAAGGAAAGAAACTTATATTTCTTAAAGGGAGATGCTCTTTAGAGTGCATCATTTCATTTAACTCTCACAGCTTTGGCTTGAGGTAAGTTCTCTGCACCCCATTTTACAGATGAGAAAGGTGAGCTCCAGGAGAGATTATATAATTTATCTGAAGTCACTCTGTGTTGGGCAATTACTCATCTTCTAAGTTTTATGAGCTATAATATTTATGACATTCTTTGTTTTATAATTTAAAGTTCAAATAATTTGACACTGTCACATAATTGAAGAATACCTGTATAAAAGCGATTGTGCAAGTTGTTTGTTTAGGTCAGGAAGAGAAAATACAAGGTCTGTCCAGAAGGTATCCAGCCACATAGTGTGCAAAATAGAGACACTTATTGAAGAAGATACAAGATATAAGAAACATTGTACATAGGACAATGGCACCTCAAGTGCCCTTCAAAGTACACACCTTGGGACCTCACATGGTTCTCCCAGTCGCCATCAGCTGCCCTGATGTATTTTCCTGAATTTCATCAAAGGTCTGAAATCTCTTCCCTTTCAAAGGTGATTTTAGTTTTGGGAAAAGCCAGAAATCACGGTGCATCAAATCTTGGCTGTTGTGGGGCTGAGTCACCTGGGTATTTGATGTTTCGCCAAAAAACTCTGCATAAGACGTGATACATGATCGGGCGTGTTGTCTTGATGAAGCTGCCAATCACCAGTTGCCTATATCTGTGGCCTTCTGAGTCATCTGAATAGTTTCCTCAGAGGAATGTTCAAGCTAATGCAAAATTTGATGCAGATTCATTGCTCTATTCAGTCATTTTGAATGTGACAGCCACACAGTACACATGCTCACTCAATGGTGTCTACCACCCCCACTGACTAGTACAGTGAAGTCGTCATTGTTCATGCATGCACATTCCAGTCCACTCTCCTTGGCTGCTAGGTTACATGGATGTTGTGCAAATCATTCTCATTATATTAACAATGGCTGGACTTTTTCCAGACAGACCTTGCACATTCTAGGACAGGGGAGATGTATGTTAACCCTGTGATGGGATCCATGAGGATAAAGGTCCAACCAGTTTCCTGAATGGGGAACAAATGTATACAAGTAAGGATAGATTACAACTCTCTTACTTCTTTCTTGAATCAGCTGATGGAATCCCATAAAATGAATTCAGCAAAGATAAGTACATACCAACCTGCTGTGTTAATGGACATTTTGAGAAGAGAAACTACATTATATTTTACTTCTATTTCCTTGCCTGGTGAAGTGGAGGTTTGATTATGGAGAGGGAAGATGTGCATGTAATGTTTCAACATTACAAGTAGGTTCAGTAAAGATTTGGTAAAATCCCAGATGATGGATTGGTAACCAGTATTTCTGTAGGAAGTCAGGGCTATCGTGGTTGATATTTCAAGATGGTATCTTTCAAGCAAGTACCACGTTGAATATTGAATTGTTACCTGGTGCCATTTTTAGAAAGAGCTGGGTTGTTGTTTTCATCCATATTGATATTTACTGTGCTTTTCATGTTATTTATCATGTATTTTCTTTTTGCATGTTACTCTTTAGGCGCTCTCTATAAATAATCCCTTTTAGCATGCTCACTGACGGATGGGTCTAGTATTGATATCAAAGCAGATAATGTAAGTATATATTTAGTAGGACTTCACTCCTGAAGTGGGGTCAGTTTCCTCCCCTGTGTGTTACCACTCAACTTATGGAGGTTCTGCTACACTTGTTGCTGGCAACCTCCAATGATTTTAACATGCGTGAAGCACGTGACACGTGGGCTCAGATGTATTTGAATAAGGACTGTATAAAAAGAGGAAATCATTTGATATCAGGGAATTTAATCACAGTATTTACTTTCAATGAGAACATATTGAACAACAACATTTACTGTTTTTTAAGCCTATAATGACACTTAGACAATGTCAGTCATGGCGTCTGACACCTGCCCTGGCCTTTGTAAGTGAATCTTCCCCATTCATAGTCACTGCTTAAAGAGCGGCTCTATGCAGCCTCATTTCATTCTGCCCACCCTCTCTCGTCTTGCTGCTCCACAGTGGGTGGACCAGGGATAGCGACCTGGTCCAAGGGCAGTGAATTCATAGATTGCTCAGTAATATGTGATGTGGCACAGCAGCAAATGGTAATCTATGCTAGTCCACTTCTCTCTTGGGAATGGAAACTGGGAAAGATGGACAGAATTAAGTATGTAACTAAGAATGTTAAGTGTAATTGAGAATGAATTTAGTATATAGTACTCATTAGTAAACTCAAAAGGTTGCTAATAGAGGAGTATTAATTTAGACAGTCATGAAGTGGGATCGAGAGTCTGGTCTGTAAGTGTCATGGTGAACTAACATTAAGAAAGCTATGCTGAAATATTTTAAGAGCATCGGAAGGAGAGAGAGTAGGAGGGAGGGAGGAGAGAGGGGGAAAAAGCAAGTTAATGATAGGAAGCAAAACTGGATATACACAAAAGGGAGGATAAATATGGAAATATGGTTTATTTAAAATAGGTGAGTAATAATAATAATAATAATAGCTGATATTAATAGCTATAATAGCCAAGTACTTGCTAAATATTGGCATCATTCAGAGCATTTTACATTTTTTGCTTCATTTAATCTTCTGAGTCTCCGAGACGGGACACCGAGGCATGGAGAGTTTCAATAATCACATGTCCAAGTTCGCCCATCTGGTAGGTGGCAAACTAGGTCGGGGCTCTCAGCGTCATAGCTCCAGAGTCTTCATTCTTCAGCAGGGATACAGCCCAGCAGTGGTTCCCAAAGTGTGGTCCCTGGACCAGCAGCATCACCGTCACCTGGGGATTCAGTAGAAATGCAAATTCTCAGGCTCCACTTCAGAAACTCTGCAGGTGGGACCCAGCAATCTGTGTCTTCACAGCCTCCAGATAATCCTGATCTTTCTAAAGTTGGAGGCTGTCTGAGGTCAGGATCTTCTTCTGTTTCCAGTTCTTCCTGTCTCTAGGTGGCCCCTCCTGGGGTCATGAGTCCCAAAAGCCTCAGAACTGCCTTTCCTTATTTGTGGTAGCTTGAGCTATGTTTGTCACTTATAATGAAAAGATATGATTAAACACTTCAGACGCCTGGAATATGTTTGCTCTAATGAGGCTTGTTAAGCTTGGGGTGGGGAAGGGTCTGGAAGCATAGTGGGCTGGGATACTCAGACCAATCCTGCCACTGAAAACAGCTGAACAAGCTGGAATGAATACACCTGTAGTCTAAAAAGCATCAGAAAGCGAAAAGGTAGTAAGGAATCAGCTGGCCAAAACCTCAGAGGAAAAGGAGAGCCCAGAAAGGTCTGTGGAGCCCTGAAGCCACTTCTGCTTGGAGACACTGGCCAGGTGTTATTCTAGGTTGCAGACCCTGGTCCCTGAGCCCAGGGCCCACCCACAATAGGGAGTCTGAGAGGAGACTGATTTCCCAAGGGCTACGCTCTCAGGATTGGGTTAAGCAGAAGTCAATACTCCCTGCACGCCCACCCCAGGGACTGTTAGTGCTGAGTGGAAGAGGGCACCAAACCCAAAGCAAAATGAAACACATCATTGAGAAGGTGGAGTCAGGTATTGATGTTCTCAAGCTTAAAGGTACCTCACCTAGGCTGTTCAAAGGATGGTTGGGGTGGATTTACTTTCAGGTGGTCCTGACCTGGTAGTGCCCTGGTGTGTGCCTGGGAGAAGGAGATGAAAACCCTAGGCCTTCAGGAATTCTCACAAATAGTCCCATGGGTAAAATGGGAAAAGTCACTGAAAAATTTAACCAAGCACACAAGGGGGCTAGGCACCAAGGACAAGAATGAGGAGAAACAAACATCTGCTAAAACAGACCCACAAAAATGTCATGTTTTAGAATTCTCAGGTTATGGGACACCAGTTTTTCTCGAAAAAAATAACGTGATCTTGACATATTTTAAGGGAATAGGAAATGAAAATTCTAGAAGAGTTGAGAAAAATAGGATTTAGACAAATAAAAAATAGTAAACAAACCAAGGGATGTACAACAAAGAATTACTACACACTGTTTTCTACTCTGAAGTCCTCCTGTGTTTTTTTTGATAAGATAGGTTTTATGAGATATATTTTATGCAGTTAACTTTTGATTGAAATTTATTTGAAATTAATGAATAAGTAACATGCTTAGATTAATATTTGAATTGTAAGTTATCGATTTATAAGGATAATTTAAAGTGCATTAAACTTACATTAAATCTGTATTTCAGTTTCCACATCCACCTGAAATGTAGATAGAGGTATTAGTATATATGTAGGCATGGAGATCTCCAATACACGAGGCATGGATCTAGTTTTGGCCTCGATTATCTGAATATATTTTGAGCACTTGTGGATTTTGCAGCTCAATATTTCAGTTCAGTGGCATCAGTTCTTTGTTTTATTGAACAACTTTAATTAAAGTGTTAAAAGAGTTTAAATAATGTTGGAAGAAATGCAAACACATGACAATAGGGTTGCTATTATAAGCGTGCAAGTGGAAAGTTTCTGGGCCCCACCAGCCTGCAATTGATTCATCAGTAACACAGTCTTTGTTCTCTAGAGAGTCATTTCAGTTTTCAGAACTGGTAAAACTCCGAACTGAGGCTTAGTGTGTGGAAAGGATAGAACCACTGTTTTCTGTGACTAAATGTAGCTGCAAATGTTGGATATGTAATATCCAATTCATCCCTCGAGATGCTAATTATTCTTTAAGAATGTAGTAATGAGGCAAAACATACTCTGTGCCAGCAGGCATAATAGATCATATTTCATGTCATTCATTTAAATCGGGGCATTAATTTTCATTACAAGATAGAGTCAGCGATAGAAACGGAGGCAAACTCTGGGGAAAGTAACATTTAGCAAGTACAGACAATGAGCCTCACAATAGCTGGCCCTGGAAATGCTGATCTCATTTACTTGCAGCCAGACTTGTTGAAAGATGGCTATCAGAAGAAAAACAAAAACCCCCTCTGTGGTGCTATATTAATGTTAATAGCCCTTAGCAAGGACAAAACATGAAGTTCAAGTTAAATGCCATAAGGGATAATTCTCTTAAACGCACATGAAGATGGGGGCGGGGAGGGGCACATAGTTTCCACTTCTGTGTTATTCTCCCTCAACATCCATTTACTGAACACCCATTATCTAAATGTAAAGGAAGAAGCAGACCTTGTCCAGAAAGCTTACAGTGTGTGTAAACAAGAGCCAGGGATGAGTCTCACAGGTGAGAGTAAGTTGGCATCTTACACTTAATGAATGTTTTCTTATTTTGACTTGCATTCCTTCTCTGTCCTTCTCTATCTGCTTCAGCTGTAGATTAGAAGACAGGCTGGGAAAAAGTGAGAGCCTTCAGAAGCAAGGGCTGGTTTCTTCTCCAGAAAAGCTCATGTACAAAGGAGTAGGCGAACGTGGCTTAGTACATTGTCACGACCCCCCCAACACCCCCAAGACGAGAAAAATCAGGAAAGTAGGAAGATCAACCCTGAGATTCAGTGCTCAAGGGAACGGTAGAATCAAAAGAGTTCACATTCTTATGCTGCATCTGCCGCTGAATGTCAAATGCGGAAGCACACAAACTTAAGGATTTTAGTTCTAGTTCTCCAAGTTGATGCAAAATTTCATGTATCTAAGTCTTTAAGAAATCAGGACATCGGTCACATACTCTCAAAGTGAAAATGGCCAGTGTGGTTTCATGGCAGAAGCATAGGCTCTGGAATCATGAAGACATGAAATTAATCTCTTTTTAATTGTTTTTCATAGAAAAGATGAATAGGATGTGATTTGCAAAGTCTCTGGCACATAGCAGGTTACGATCCTAAAAGGAATAAAAAGAGATTTGTTGTTATATTCTATGACAATCATGTGAATTATATAATCTTAAAACTTGATTCCCAAGGGAAAGTCTACATACTTCCTTTGTTATTATGTGGTTAAGAACACCCTTTCCAAATACTTTGGGAATGAGGAGAATATTTTCATTGTACTATAAGAATTTATATTATGTGCTTAGATGAAAATATGTCTAACGGATGAGAAATGTTTAGCTTATCATTTCCGTGGAAAACTAGCAGGAGAGAGAAGAAGAGGGTCATTGTTAAGGAATGGGTCTGGTCAGCGATATTCGTTAGCTTTTGCTGCATAACAAATTGTCCTAAAACTTAGTGGTTTAAAACAACAAACATTTAATAAAGTTCACAGTTCGGTTGGCCAACAATTTTGGCTGAGCTCAGGGTGGCTCTTCTAGTCTTGGGTGGCTTCACTGATGCTTCGGTGATAAGCTGCTGGTCAATTTTTGCAAATTACTACAGCTGGCAAGGAAGTTCCAGTTGATTCTGTGATGAGAACAAAAGCACCTGAGAAGAAACTACAACAGAGCCTGACTCCAGCAAAGGCAACGATTTTTTTTTCAACAAAAGCGTTTAGAAAGGCCCAGGAGGGTGATGTAGAACTTGATGGGAGATCTGTTTGGGAAGAATACGGAGGAGAGAAGCATATGGGGATTTCAGTTTTTCAGAGAGAATTTATATTTACGTTATTCTACAGAAAAAGAAATTATTGAACATTAGAGAAAAATTTATTTTGTTTGAAGCTTTAAATTAGATAGAGTGTTGAAGACAACGGTGGGGTAACTGCAATATAGGGAAATCAAGTGGACTGATTCTGTGGGGAAAAAAGAAGAGAAAGGGAACATATAAAGAAGAAGAAATTCAGATTCCATCGGAAGATATACAGATGATGTGTAGCTATCTAAAATTGTTTGTGCTATGGAAATGCAGCGCTTTTGTTTTTTAAGGCAGCGGGCTCTGTTTATACTACCTGAATGCAAAGAGGAATTTCTAAGAGAGCTGACCTTTTTGCACTTGTAAACAGGATGGAGTGGGGCAGAAGTCGTGTCTCTTTCACCCTGTAAACTGCCCCTGGTTCTGCAGTGTGCGAATGTGCTTTGCCTTTTTCAGAATTTGTGCTCTTTATGGGCCCGTCACTACTGTTCAATGGCTACCACGATGGAGCAGTCATTTTGCAGCGGTTCTCACTATATTCCAGCTGATTAAACAGGAAATGAAAATAAAAGTGACTTTTAAGTGCAGGGCCTTATTAAACCAGACTGGTAGTTACAGGCAGTGGGATCACGCCCCACCTGGCTGAGTGAGCCCATCTGACCAGATCTTGCCTCTTTGGTGGTGCCTGTAGCAGTTTTGTGTTAATTACAGAATGGAATTGGCTCCTGGGCTGTTCCAGGCCAATGAGGTTAAATAGAAATTGAAGGGACAAGAGAGGACAGGGCCACGTTATAACATTATTATACAAATCTTGCTTTGGATATAAGATTTAGCAATGTGTTATTGGGGCACTAATTAAATAATCCTTTTCAATAGATTTAAGAAGTGGGTTTTATGTTTGCACAGAAGGAGGAAACCCTTGGAACAACACCTTCCAGAATCTTGACTCCCCTGTGCTGTGGCCAACAGGCTAAAACAGTTCAAGTCCCCTGCAGAACACAAGAGGGGTCAGCAAGGTTTGGCGGGTCATCGCAGGTGCTTCTTCACCCTGCCCGGACCAGGACGTGTCCAGCCTGGGGCTCCCATCAGGTAGCCAGAAGCAGCTAATTTTAGATTTTTTTGAGTGAAACCTCAGAAACTACTCTCTGCTAATCTGTAATCTTTGGGAAAATGTGGATGAAGCTTTTGACAGCAGTTCTGAGTTGAATTCCAAGTGCCTGGGACTTTCCTAGAAGTGAGATGAAACTGGACCAGCTCCTCCAGCAGGCAGTTCCCCCAAACCCTGGCCTGTCCCGGGGAAGGGTGCTGTGCACTGCCTGTGCTCCATGTGTGCGTAAATGCATGACATTTAATGGCAACTCAGCCTCTAGGATTCTCTTGCCAACTTGAAATGAAACTTCTGAAAACTAATAAACCACAGCATAGAAAGTTTAGAAGATAATGAAAACGTAAACTTTAGAAATTGCTAGCACTTTGGCATAGGCATTCTCCCATTTTTTGGTATATTTAGGTAGAGTCTTTCCACATATGATTTTTAAAATTAATGTAATTATCAGGTGTCATAAGGTCTCTGCATGTTTTCACATAGATGGCATAGAGTTCAGAGCTAATGTCACTGAGTGAAGGTAAAGAGATGTCATTGGTCTTCTGCACTGGATTTGTGGGCCACTTTTATTTTTTCTTGTTTATAAGGAAGGCTGTGCTTACATAATTTCCTCTTCTGGGTTTTTGTTTTTTTGCTTAGCAAAGATTCCCGAAGTAGGATCTCTGTGACTGAGGGAGCACACATCTTTATGACTCAACACATATTGCCACATTGCTTCCCCAGTTTATAGGCTTTTATAAATTCTATTCTTGACATTTATGCTCTGCTCAGGCACCTGTGTACCAAGGAATGTAACAGGCTGGAAGCAATTATGCCTCTGTTAATAACTCTCCCCAGAATGTCTGTGTTTACCCTGACCCTTTGTTTTGTTCTCGGTTTTTACTTTGGTTTGACCTCAAAACAACAGCATCAACAGCAACAAAACTTCCTTCTTGCATTCTAGAAATTTCTCAGACCTGGATCCTTCGCTAGTTTGGCTTCGATTGGGGGGTGAGGACACTTCTACTCTTGCCTGGTTCTCGGAGGCCCACCCACCCATACGCTGTTTGCCACGGGGGTGAAGTAAGAGGAGGGATTAGCATGGTCTCCAGGAGTGCATGTGTGTAGCAGACTCTCTGATTCATGCAGATAATTGGAAATTATCATCCCTCTTAACGTTTTAATGATTTTATAGATGATACTGCTGTATTTTTGTCACACTAATTTTCACTTTTTTTGACTTGTTTGACTATTAAACAATTATTTATTATCATTTTATATGGTATATGCATTTTTCAGATAATTTGGCTTATTATTATTACTTTTAGCTGACTGATTGGACTTATAACTTTGGGCAAATATATTGAAATCAGTTTAATTCAGTGCCTTCACTTTGTTAGCCCTTCATTTAGAGCTGACTTGTTACACTTTAAGTATTGTTGATATAGATGGAGATGCTACCTCACCGTTAGAGGTAATCCATGATCTAGCTGAGCAGACTGATAAAGCTATAATATGATGTATTAAGTACTTCAGTCAGAACTTATTTTTAATAAGTACTATGGGGATACAGATGCTAGAGTAATTAATTTTCTCATAAGAAGAATAGAAGTCACCAAAAAAGAAAGAATGCATGAGAAGTGTCAAGGACTTGAAGAAGGATTGGAATTGAGTGGAGAGGTCATCCCAGGCAGAAGGACTAACACAGAAAAGTCACTTATGTATCAAATGACGTGTCTGGTTTTAGGAACGATAAATAATCTGAAGTGGTAAAGAGTTAGGTGAGCAGAGTGGCCGGAGTTGAGGCTGCAGCAGTGGGCAAGGGAGAAATCATTAAGGAGCCTGTACAATAGGGTGGAGATTTCAACTCACTTTTCTGGGTAATGAGAAGTCATCAAATTGTTTTAAGCTGGGGGTGATTTGACTGGATTTACCCTTTGAAAGATAACTCTCAAAACTTTAGGAAAGCCCAAGGAGGCAGGAAACACACCAAGGAGGCAACCACTGAGATACTCAGGTGACAATGGAAATAGAGAGAGCAGATCCACGATATGCTTTATCATCACCATTGATAAGGACTGTTCAGTTGGCTGTGGGCAATAAGGGAGGTGTGAAGATGACTCCAGGATTCTTAGTTTGGGCCACTGAGTATCTAGACAGTGACGTGTTGATCAATGTTGGGAATTCAGGAGGAGAAATATATTTTGGAGAAAGGGGGTGACAAATAAGTTTATTTTGGGACATTGTAGTGGTCACTATTGGTTGCCTAGTCAGCATTCATTTTCTGTCTTATTTCTTAAGGGAGGATGACCGTTATTTGTGTTCCAAGGATACTTTATGGTTAGTGTAAGCCAGCAGTTCTCATTCAGGGCTGATTTTGCCTCCCAGGGGACATTTGACAATGTTTGAAGACATTTTAGGTTGTCCTCGTGGGGAACACTACTGGCATGTAGTGGGTGGAAGCCAAGGATGCTGCTAAACATTCCACAGTGCATAGAATAGCCCCCTACAGTAAAGAATTACCTGGCCCTAACCATCCACAGTTACACGGTGAGAAACCCTCGTCTAAGCTAAGTATGGTAATCTCATTTTATTTGTCAGTGATTGGTGTAGGAATAAGTGTGGATCTCATTCAATGGGATTTCCATAAAGTTTTTCTCTGAAGGAAGTGAACCACTTCTTTTAGGGGTGATGTTATGTTTGAAAATGACACCTAGAATTGTTACATCCATCTTGCCATCAGCTTGAGGATGAAGCCAACATGCAGAGGAAGGGAGAGCCAAGAAAAATGCAAAGAAAAAAATCCAGAGCCTTGAGGTACCTCTCCCCAGTGCCTGTGGCCCACGCTGCCTCTTCTTACATGGGGCTGTACATTTCCTTATGGTCTAAGATAGGTAAGTATTCGTTTCCTATTACTTATAACCAAAAGCATCCTGATTCTGACTTGTTGAATTGCTTGTGGATGACTCAAAATGGTAGTGTTAAGTAAAGTGTTGAGAGTGTGATATTGGAGCTTAGCAAAATGGTTAAGACTGGCGTTACAGCTGTGAAAGGTTCTTACAGAGCTGATAGATATCATCATGGAACCGATCATCTAAACCAGGGGTGTCAAACTCATTTTCACCGGGGGCCACATCAGCCTTGTGGTAGCCTTCAAAGGGCCGAATGTAATTTAGGACTGTATAAATGTAGCTACTCCTTAACAGTTAAGTGAGAGCTCAGTGCTGCTGCCGGGTAGAAACAAGGTGGAGGGCCAGATTCAGCCCGTGGGTCTTGTATTTGCCACGTGTGGTCTAAACCAAGCAGCCTTGGAGAGCAAAGAAAAGGTAATGAAAGTAGAATCGTTCGATACTGCTCGTCATTGTAAAAAACTTGCTGAAAGGAGATGGAAGAGCCAAGGGCTGCCGCTAGTGAGAAAGATGGTGGAGTGGAGACAACTCATTCCATACTAGGGGGTAACCCCGGGGCTGCAGACGCTCAGCCCGGAGCTATGTATCCCAGACTCCACGAACGTCAAGAACGTCGAATGGAAGAGAATGTGTTTGTTAGTGAGGCTAGGGAGAGCTTTGAGCGTATGTCCCAAGCAGAAGGGAAAAAGAAGGCTCTGGAGTAGAAGAGAAAAATCGGTAAAAGAAGTAGAAAAAATATGATCGATAACTTTGGAAGATATGGGAAGAGCTGCATCTGAATTCACTAAAGGAGGCATAGCTTTGGAAAAGGAGCAACACTGATATAGCATATACACTTACTACAGGATGGAAAGTGGGAAGAATGGGTACAATATACATGAAAAGGGCAGTTGAGGGAGTTCTTGGCTCAAGTCTTCCACTTTTTTTCCTGCCAGCTTTCTGCTGGGAATGATGGCAGAAGCAGGGAGTCTAGTGCTTGAAGTGAGTGATAAAGATTTGGAATAATGACTTATAGGCAATGGAAAAGGGAGCAGGGGAGAAATAAATTCATGGGTTGCTGAGCAGATAGATTTGAATCTCATAAATCTGTGATGGAACCAATTGGCATAGTTATGTGATGCCCCCTGGCAATGCTCAGTGACTCTTGAGAGGAAACAGACAGGTATGTTAATCCAAGGTTGGGGATTGGAAGGTAAACTGGCAAAGGAATAATTGAAAATGCTGGCAGGAATGTTGCTGAAATCATGAGCATCACATTGTCAACAGAAACAGATTTAGATAAATTCTGAAATTTAGGGTATGGAAGAATACATTAGGAGTCGAGTGGGCAGAATGGATCATTAGCCATCAATTAATATTTCAAGGATGAACCTTGTAGGGGTAGTTGTGGGGCTTGAACATTTATTTAAAATGAGAATGGTGTCAAGTGTCACTGAAGGCCATGCATCACCTCTTGGATGTCCTCTGTTTCACAGTTAATAATGTTCTGAAGTACAACTGGAGTTATCAAATATCACCCTCTCTGTAGGTAAAGAATCTGACCTTCAGAGATGCCAAGGGTAGATACCCAAGGGTAGGTAGCTTTCAGTGACTAAAGTGAGATTGTGACTTGGATATTTTTGTTCTCAGCTGAATGTGCTCTGCCGAGAAAGTCTAGAGTAGACGAAAGAAAGATGCTTGACAAAGATTTCATGAAAAGTACAAGAAAGGGAACGAAACAAGTGAGCTTCTTCAATGAAACAATTGATATAAATGCCTTGGTTGCCCCGGGGAATTCTGAGGAGAACATTTTCCTATCTGCCATAATATGGAAGTTCCAGAAAGCTAGTCACATCTACCGAGGCTGGCTCCTGTGGTCTGGGAGGGGCTTGCTTTGCAGGAAAGCTGGATGAAAGCCAGGTGAGGCATTTGTTTGGGAGTCAAGTAACAGGGTGGCAGAAAGTCACTGGAGGGAAACAAAAGGGGATTTGATGTAACTAATTGATTGTGAATGTAGCCTGAAGCATGCGAATTGGGGGAGACCTCCACAGCCCACTGGCTAAGTATGTGCTCTCTAATCAAGAGGTTAGTGTTCATGTGAATCCTGTTTCTCTTTTGAAAGGGGCTTATTCATTGGGGGGGAATTATTGGGAACATGTGTTTATTAGGCCAGGATGCTGAAAGCTTTAGCATTGTTGAAAGAGGTCAGCCATGTCCCTCAGCCCTTGCCGTCCACCAGCGTAATTGACAATGTCGCTAATAAGGAGCACCATGTATAGACAAGCCGTGTTTTTCCCTTCAGGTTTTATGGACTGTTCTCTATGTTGAAAGGTAATGCTGTGAAGTCTGGGTTTGTTTTTGAAGTGCCCCAGTCCATGGCTCAGAGCACATGGTTTATTAGGTGATAAGCCATTGGTATTTTCTGCTTATATTTATTACTAGGTCTAGTTTATTGTTTTCATATTTCACTTCTTAGTAAACTCACTCAACGTTTCCTGTTTATGAACCATTAAAAAGTCTCTCTTGTGTCTTTCACAACTGGAGAGCGGATCCATCTTTCTGGATTTTGATTAGTTTGGTTTTAGGGCCCTGTGCTTTCTTCACTCCTAGGGGAATGACAGTTATGACTGAATTTTCCCACAGGGGAGCGGCTGAAGAGCATACCCTTCAGGTGGTGATGCCCTTTCAGTGCCAGCAATGTTGAATAGGCTTGTCTGCCTTCCACCTTCCCTTCCTTTCCTCTGCTTTCTTGCTTCCTTCCCTCAGTGAAGACAGCCATACTGTAATGTGGAATATATTAATACAAGTAAATACAAAGCTCTTTTCTTGAGCAATTACATTCCCATGACTTACTTTTTCTGTTATTAATAAACCTCCCCAAGGATGAAGTTCACATCATTAGGTCTCTGCTGGGGGTCATTTGTTTTGAAAGCATGGTAAAATGAGTAAGATTATTATGAAAGTGGGAAAAATTTATAAGGTTTTAGCATGCACGGATGCTTCACTTACTCTAAGTATAATAGAAAGCCAGATGACATGAAAATTCATAGCATGAATGGCTAGTATTCTGGTTGCTCGTTTAGGATGCTTGCATTCCTTTTATCGCCCTCTTTTGTGAGACTGTACAGATTTATTGCTGCTTTCATTTGGTGAACTCCACTCTGTTGTATTATTGTTTATAGTTAAAAATAAGGCCAGCATTGCCTTTGAAAGTTTGGTTCACTCAGAGCCAATGAAGAGATAAGTGTGGGAGAGTGCAACCATGCTGACGTCTGATGCTCCCACTTACTGTCCAAGTGTAAAAGTGAGACCAGTAGATTAATACAGGAAAATACTGATCATTACGGTCTCATTTTGCATACTTTCCAGTACTCTGGAGCTGCTACCAGTTCCAGTGCCCTTTCTCATTCTTTATTTCCCCTTTTTTTGGTTAGTTGTCTGATAGATAAGGACACAGCGAGGTAGGAAGGAAGAGAAGAATGAAGACGGAGGTCTCTGGCTGTCTGCTGTCCTTCTGCCTCTGTTCAGAGGCATCGTCCGTACAGAGCATGTCATCTGCTGACATCTCTCTTAGTGATTCCCTGGTTCCATGCAATACTCAGTCGCCATAATCTTACACTTGGGTTGCAAAACATTTTGTGTTTTCAGACGTTTGACACACGTTAAGGTGGCATTATCAGAAACCCAGTCTCAGCATTCTGGTGCATCATGCCATTTCTTTACATTTTATTCATGTCAGATGCGGCAGGTCCATCACCCTGTAATTGTGATGTGGTCTCGATGAAGTCTCCTGGCCTTTACCCTATTGGAGGCCCAGCTGTTACGCCCTTAACTGCTCCTCCAGCATTGGGTATATCAGATCTTCAGTAAGCCCTTCTTTGACCCGACGTATGGGGTGAGGAAGAGTAAAACTTGAAAGGGACTGTGGCTGCCCAGGTGCTTGGTGGCCATTTCCTGTGTTTGCTTAAAGACCACTGAAAACACATGAGCCAGGGTTTTTGCCACCTATTGGTGGGGGGGCACTTTCTTATTCCTACGGGTTTCAGAACTTTCTCCAGATTAAAGGTGAACCCCCAGAAAGGTCCCTGCCTTCAAAGGCAAGTGTTCACTTGCCCTGATTTGCTCCGGCAGCCCTTCCTCACCCCTTTCAGTTTGAGAGCGGACTGCTCTAGGTCTTGGCCACAGCCTCTTGGTTCACTGTGGTGTGGGGGCTTCCATGGAGACCCTTTGTGTTTGTCTCTCTGAAGCGTACCCCATTCCCTCAGAAAATTGTCCTGTTTTCCCTTTGGTTTTTCCTTGTGCCAAATCCTTCTTTATGGCTTGAGATTTAGTGGGTTGGTGTTCATAGTTCTGTTTTCTCATTCCAGATTTTCTTCCAGGCAGGAAAAAATGAGTTGGATACTCAGTGGAAATTTCTAAGTCTGTGACACACAGTGGTAGTAGGGAGGCCTTATATGGGTGTATGTTTGGGGTGGAGGGTCTAAATCTTTTTACCGGGCTATCCACTTAACCTATTCCGTCAGCTGCATCTTTAATTAACTTATTCTGTATTAAAAATTAATCATTGTATAATTTACACATAGTAAAATGTGCAGATCTTAATTAAGTGTATGATTTGATGAGTTTGACCACGTGTGAGCCAGGGTTCAATCAAGATAGCATTTCTGTGTCTTCAGCATGTTCCCTCATGTCCCTTGTCTGTCATTGTTCCTGCTATGTAGGCAACCATTGTTCTAATTACTGCCATCATGGATTGGCTTTGCATGTGAGTAGAATCACGGAGTATGTACTCACTTGCATTTGACTTCTGTTACCAATTCAGTGTTTTGTATATATAATTCCTTTTTCATTATTAAGTAATATTCCATTATGTGAATATACCAGTCTCTTTATCCATTCTTCTGTTGATGGATTTTTTGGGGGGATGCTTCTGGTTTTTTGGCTCTTATAATTATTCTTGTACAAATCCTTTTGTGGGCATATATTTTCATGTCTCTTGAATAAATATCTGAAATTGCTAGGTCATAGGATTGATATATGTTGCTCAAGCTGCTTCTTTAAAAATAAAATTGGGGATATTAGTGGAAAACATGGGAATGTTGCCCACTCATCTCTCTTCCTTACTGCTCTGGTGTACATAAGACGTGGTTTGGGATGACTGAGCCACTTTCTAGAATCCTTACTTTCTCTCTTCTTTCATCACATTTCTTAAAAACAAGGTGGCATTAAGATTGTGCCTTCTACTTCATCTTATTGCTGATATATTTCTTGGTCAGTTTTAATCTTTTTCTTTTTGTTTGTTAGGTTTGTGGGAAGAATGATTCTGTGATCTGGCTTCAAACTGCTAATTTTTCTTGACAGCCCAATTTATAGCAGAGAAAATTTGAAAATTATTCAACTAATTTAGAGTCCTTCTCCCTTGCCGTGTTTTGTGGATAGATTTCTCAAAGCGGATATACGTTTTAAAACTAAGTTTGTCTTTAGTCTGCCATCTTGCCTCAGAAGTCCAACAATTCTGTGTTGAAGGCCGAATAGGGAAAATTTTTCTGTAGCACGACAAATGTAACACCATCATACTGTGGCTGATAGGAGACTACCTGTCCCTAAAAATCAAACCCTTCATTAACAAGAATGAATCCTAGTGTAATTCTGAGAAAGACTCTTCAGTGGGATATTATAAAAACACATGGATCGTTCTCCTCACTTATGGGATAAGTGGTTATATTGTGAATGTACTTGACTTTAAGACAACACCGCCTACTGGACAGAGGTCTGTTATACCTAACCTTCTCTTCATTTCTCAGCTATTATTGACAAGTCATTATATCTTTTTGTGATTGAAACCCTCAATCAGTAAAATGCTGCATGTGTATCTCAAGGAATTCTATGGAGATTAACACAAAGATATTTGTAAGACATTTTGAGATATTTTAGAAAAGGATGCATTGCGATGTTGTAACATCGTGGTGATGTTGTTATTTATCTGGCTCCAAGGAGGCCTCTTTTAGTTCCCAGATTGGAGGCCCAGAAGTCTTTTTCCCTAAGTGAGGTTTTCCATGGAAATGCGGAAAACAGCATTTGGAACTTGCATTCATTCGGTACACGTTCTTCATGTTCTCTCTGTGTGCCCATTACTTTGTATTTAGCTTAAATTTTTCCCCATTTTCACTGATTACACTTTTCTAACGTTGTTTATTTCTTTGTTGGGTACTCACTATTTGGCCACTAGGAAGTGATCTTAATTCTGTTCTAGGATGAAAAGGCACATAGGCAAGGGGAGGCTGGGCTTTGTATTAAAAATGGCGTCTTGGCTCTCTTTGCCTCATCTGGGGTTCTCTTGCATCTTGGCTTTCTTTGACTTCCTTGGAAATCTATTCTATGGCTCAGTCTGGTTCCAGCAGTCGCAATGTATCATTGTGCAAACTTTGCTAGCTGCAAATACCCTCCTAAAAATGTATTTAACCGCAGATTTCAATCTGCAAATTATTAATGTTAAAACTATTTGAAGAAGGACACATTTCCAGATACCAAGCCAACATGAAGCTTTTACATAAATCAAATATGGCAGAACCAAATTAAAACTATTGAATTCTTCCCTGTCTCTAGGTTTGGGCCATGGGGATAGCCTAATTTCCCTCTGTGGTTAGCATCATCACATCCTATACTATGTGTCACCCCCGTACTGCCTTTGCCAACATTGTATGGGGGCTCTTATGCCGACAGGCTTGTTAAACGTTAAATATTGGGTAAAGGGACGCATATTTTTTGATTTGTCTCTGGCAATATGACTCTGTTTTTCGTCTTCTCTTTCTCTTCTTCTATGTTAACGCAATTTTATTTTTCTGATTTTATTTATTTATTTATTTTTAGAGAGAGGGGAAGGAAAGGATAAAGAGAGGGAGAGAAATATTAATGTGTGGTTGCTTCTTGCGCCCCTCGACTGGGGACCTGGCCCACAACCCAGGTCTGTGCCTTGACTGGGAATCGAACTGGCGACCCTTTGGTTTGCAGCCCGCACTCAATCCACTGACATACACCAGCCAGGGCTTAATGTAATTGTACAAGTTAAAATACATTCCTTTAAATTTGAACCTGTGAGGTGAATATGTGTGTGTGTTGTAGAGTGGGAGAGAGAAAAGGGCATGGAACATTACATTATATGTATGTTTTCTTGATGAAAATTTGGCCTAAAAGCCAGATAGAAAAGATATACCTTCAGGGTACCCCCTCAATCAGATATGAGAGGATTTAGATTAAGACTGGGTTTAGCCCTGGCTGATTAGCTCAGTTGGTTAGAGCATCATCCCAATATGCCAAGGTTGTGGGTTTGATCCCCCGGTGAGGGCATGCACAAGAATCAACCAATGAATGCGTAAGTAAGTGGAACAACAAATCAGTGTTTCTCTCTCTCTCCCCCCTCTTCTCTAAAATGAAGGAAAAAAAAAAAAAAAACCACTGGACCTGAAGGTGGCAGAGAGAAGCTGCTATCAACGCTTAAGCTGCTTTCAAGTCTAGCTTGGCTGGGCCTCTTACTCTGCAGACCTATGCCACACAGTGTCCAGAGAGATTGGCAGGAGCACACTCAATGCCCAGGGATGCCACTTGGCCAAAGTACCTGTACCCTAACCTCGAGCTCACAGGTGTTGGGGAGGGTGTCACCTGGGAGCAGCGAAGACAGAAAACCATAAAAACCCTGAATACTTTCATTGGCGTTTTTCCGCTCTCCTTGGCAAATCCTTATCCTCTCTATGACTGAAATGCTCAGTCACCAAAATGCTGGAATATATTTTATCTATGTTATCTCAGGGTGGAAGGGAAAATGCTGGAGAAGAGACATGGAAGGAAACGGACATCCACTGTGCTCACATGCAGTTTCTCTTTTAGTCCAGTGAGATGGTGTTTATTTGTTTGTCAGTTTATTAATACCATATTACAACTAATAAGGTAAAGCTGTAAGAGGTCAGGTAACTTATCGAAGGCCAAGCAGCAGGTAGGTGGTGGCTGCATTCAGGCCCAAGCACTTGCATTCAGGGTGTATGTTCGGATTGACGCGCACTAAACCTTTCCCTCCCATCCAGTCACCCCCAAGTACTGATATCTGAAGTAGCGGGTCTGTCCGTGTGAAAAATCACCTTAGCTTACTCTCTCCTACCCGCCCATAACCCAGTGAATTAAATTCATTTTAGGCTAATGGTTTGGTGAGTTTGGGATGTATGTTACTGCCTTCTATTCTGATTTTTGTTTTTGAAAGCCCTGAGGTTCTTTGCAGTTTTCGACATTTTGTAAAAGCCAACTCAACAGACTGAAGGAGAACATAGCTTCATCTGTGCATGTACTGAAGGGCCATTATAAGTACTTAATTCAACACATCTGTTCATATATGTGTGAGGCATTGTACCCAGCCTCACTCTTTCTCAAACCCCGCGCCAAATGAGAGATAGTGCACGTTAATATTTCATTAGAAGACACGATAGTTTCCTTTTATTTTTGTGGATCATGGAAAACACATGGACCTGGAAGTAGAAAAGATTCGCTGTTGACAGACAAATACCCAGTTCAGCTTTTAAAGGACACACGTTTTTAGCCCCTGCTAGAGGTTTGCTTGGAGATTTGCCATATTGTTTAAATTAGCCCCGTAGCCTAGAGGGGGCTTTTGCAGGAAACCAATGTAATTTTCATCCCTTAGACACTGGTATTTTCATGAGCTGAAGTTAAGTGTCTCGAGGGAGAATGGGATATCGCTAAAACATTTCCTGAGCTCTCTTGAGCTATACATCGGTATGCCCAAGTCTCCTCTCAGAAGAACAGGGCTTTTGTTTCATTTTGCGAGGAAATGGTGTGGCCCCCGAATGCAGTCTTTTTCATGGAGATTTTTAAAAACTATATTCAGAAAAATGTCATTCAAGTAACTTATTCAGTAAAAATATTCCATACTTAGTTTGAAGAAATCATAGGGGTTCGCTTATTTTTTATTTGCCTTTTAATACCTACGTAATAAAGCAACAAATTCAAAATATTTGGTTAACCCAAGGTTTTCTGATAAATTATGAAATAAAGCTTCACAGGCATTTCGAGATAGGGAAATGAAAACACTTTAACTGCACTTGTTTTTATTAGAAATTCCCAAAGACTTCTGAGTTCTTTTTATAAAATTAAAATTCACATGTGGTGTTTGTCCCAACCTTTTCACCACCGATACCTATGAAGCAATAAAAAGCAGTCATAAACGGTGGTACCTTATTGGATATTAATGGGACCTGACAGACATTTATTTTATGTTCCCAGCTTTGGCAGCTGGGTGAATGGGTTTTCTGTTACTTAAGAGAAGAAACCAGGGTGTGTGAGAAAATCGTGAACTGCTTGAGTCTTGTTAAAATTGGCTCGTGGGGCACTCACTAGTCATCCAAGGAACACGGGCAGACAGCTCCAGGGAGGTTTTGCAGAACCCGGTCTGCAGACCTCAGTATAGCTCTGGGGACATTTTGAAATCACCCTGTTTTGACGATGACATAATAAGGAATGCTTGATTAGGTTAATTGCGAAGCATGCCATGTGCATTGATTACTCTGTGATTGTGTGCCACAGAAATATCATTGCAAATTTTCCCTAAATTATGCCACAGACTATGGTAACAGTCTGAAGAATGACATATGACACGGCTGTTTTCTCTACCACGGTCCTGAGTGGAGCTCCCCTCTGCGATTGTGACCCTGTGACTACACTACGTGTACCTTATGTTGATGGATGATCTTCCAGTAATTTCAGTGACTCTGCCCTGGCTGTTGTCAGAGGCAAATTGATTTGCTGTCTCTTGGCTCCTGCGGGCTCAGGCAAAGAGCCTTGGTTCCAGGGTCAGAGGTCATCTGGGTTAACCACTTACTGATGCACTCATTAACTCTGTGCTGCTCCCATCCCCCCATCTCTGTAGCCTCTACCTGCATTGTTCTGTTTAAAAGACTTTCAGCACTTGAGTGTTTGTCAGGTCCTTCCTTCTTAGAAAAATAACTGTTCTGGTTCCATCCCTCCAAGGCAGTCTTCCTCAGTCGGTTATAATTGGTGTTTCTCCTGTCCTTTACGAAAAACACCCCCCCCCGCCCCCGCATACCCCAACTAGTCTCCTGATCAGAACAAAAACAGTAAGAACAAATCTTGCTGCTCTAACCTGACAGCTTCTTCGAACCGCTTTTGTACTTTGCTATCATGCTACTTTTAATCTTCACTGTCCAGTGTATTGAAAGCACATTTTAAACCTACTCCAAATTTCCACTTCCTACTCACCCCGTCCCGCAGTCCTGGTAATGGAGCTCCTATTCTCCAGCGGTCGCCAACAACATGCTTGTTGCCAGAGCAAACAGTCATTGGCGGGTGTCGTTCCCCTTCCCTTTTCTGCAGACCGTGATGCTACTCACCACTGAGTCCTTTCCAAAGCCCCGTTTTCTGCCTGATTTTCACACCACAGCTTTATCCTGACTCGTGGAAGAAGTGGGGCTTTGCAGTCAGATGGTCTTGGTGGGAATCTCAGGTGTGGTATGATTCTTGCATATGGGCACCTTCATCTAATCACTGGGCATCCAGATCAGGAGGCACAGAAGGAGGATTGGAGAGGAAGATCCTCGGACATCACCCAGCCCAGAGCAGTCCTTTTGAACTTGGCCTTGGGGGCAGGACAATTCTTCCTTGTGAGGAACTGGTATTCTCCCAGGAATCCCAGGATGTTGGCATTGCTGACCTCCAGGCACAAATTGCTGCTTGCAATCCCTTTATTGTGCCAACGAAAAAATGCCCCCCACATTCTCAGATGTCCTCTACAGAGGCGGCACTGCCCTGGGTTGAGGGGAAATGGGAAGTTATGGTTCACCTTTCCTGTGAGAGTCCTTAGCATCTCATACTGGCCCTTCCCCATTTCTTTCTTTTGCGAGACTCGTGTAGTGTGTAAGTACCAGCATCGTTTCTTCATTTCTATTACCCCCGTCACAAAATGTGCACTTCCCATATCATCCCATTTATCCATTTCCAAACTTATTTTCATCTTCACTTCCAAGCTTGTTTCTTCATTGGTGCTTGAGAAGCTGCTACTCATCTGTGGATTCCACTAAGACCTAAACTCCTTGACCCCTACATGGGAGCTGCCTCCTACGAACTTCCCCACCACCTGCAGTTATCATACTGAAATTGAAGTCTGTTTTTTATGTCTGTCTCTCTCAGTAGCTCAAGGACAGAGACTCTTTCTTGTTCAGCCTATTGTAGTGTCTGGTGCGTAGTAGGCCTTCAATACATATTTGCTCTTATGCAAACCGATGGTTGCCAAAGGGGCGGGGGGTTGGGGACATGGGTCCAAAAGTTGAAGGGGAATAAGAGGTAGAAAAATATACTTTCTGTGATGCGAATAAATCTAAAAAAGAAGGAAACTCTGGTAAAGATTCAAAAAAAAATTTTAGGTAGACAGAAAGTAGAAAGAACTTATGGGAACTGGTCGTGAATATTGTGAAGTGAGGTGGGTTGTGTTAAAATCATGAAGTGTGTGGGGAAATTTCACTGCTCTGAGCCTGAAAGTGAGAGAGTCAGCAAAGAGTCCGTGCGCTGAGAGCATCGGTTGAAGTGGGGTTTTGAACACGAGGTGGTTGGGGGTTTGGTTCCCCGTCAGGGCGCATACCTAGGTTGTGGGTTCACTTCCCAGTCAGGGCACGTGCGGGAGGCAATCAATCGATGTTTCTTTCTCAAATCAATGTTTCTCTCCGTCTCTCTTTTCCTCTCTCTCTAAAACCAATAAACATATTTTTAAAGAATTAAAAAAGTCTCTTTTGTAAGCGTAATTTTTTTACCCAAGTCATTTTCAAAACCCCCAGAGCAAGCCCTGACCAGTGTGGCTCAGTTGGTTGGGAGTCATCCTGCAAAGCAAAAAGTCACCGACTGGGGCCTTGAGTTCCCCGTCAGGGCACATGCCTGGGTTGTGGGCCAGGTCCCTGGTTGGGGGCGCCTGTAAGAGGCAACCGGTGACTGCTTCTCTCCTTCTTTTTCTCCCATACCTTCCCCTCTCTCTAAATAAATAAATAAAATCTTAACAAAGAAAAGCCCAGAGCAAGAAAAAAAATTAAAGTTGAAATCAGAAACATGAGGCATTGTGGTTATTCAGAAAGATTTCAGAAGATTAGCTAGAACTGGGCGAGACGGAAGAGCTGGGATCCGCAAAACAAAAGTAAATTGGAAAAGAAAAGCAGTGAGGGTCCGCTGTGCCTGTTTGAGGCGGAGATTTAAATGGATTTTGACCATTTCAGTTTTCGTTATTTCTGAACCCCTCTTCTTGAGTGAGGGTATTTTAAAAATAAACCCTCATTTTGAAATTAAGCTTTTCCTAGTTGCCAGATTATATTCTCAGAATTCTATTCCATGTACTCTTATAAGCGTGTCTTCAATTCTCCATACATTTACGTTATTCAAGCTTGTAAAAGTTGGCACAGCCGGTTTGTATAGAAGGCTTTTTTCCCTTAGCCTGTAGAAAAACATTTGGTGCTGTTCAATGGGCATAAGCCCATCTGCTGGTATTTTTCTGGCTTTAAATCTTCACTTTACTGGTGCTGTTTAAGCTTTTATGTGGTTCAAGAGACAGGATACTGATTTGCTTTCCTAGTAGTGTTCTAATTTTGTTCATAAAAACTGTTTTGTAGCTAATAAACCAAATTATTGGCCAAGGGTCTTTTGTAGTTTTTTTTTTTTATTCTGTAGTCAAGAAGCTGGAAAAGAGATCTTTGCCTTAGGGTATTATAGTTAACTATTAATATACCCTCTTGTTTGGAGATGAAAATTTAGTTAATGCTTAAGACCAGATGAATTCTTTTTTCCCTAATGATTTTTCTTTGCTGATTTTATTTAGTCATTTTTGAACTATAAAACTGCCTAAGAGTATTACTTATATCTTTGTAGAAGAAAAAAACTGGAATACTCAGAACCAAATTATCCATCTTTGGTTCCTATATTCAAATTAAATGACATAATTTTTAACACATCATAAACGTGTAGGACAGTCCTAACTAACTTAAGCAAACCCATGCAAATCCTGAGTCTGCAATAGGTTAATTTGCTGTCTTTTGCTCTGGGGTATGTCTCACCTAGGTATAGGCCAAGATGAAGAGTGAAGGGTAGTGATAGGTAGATGGATTGCTTAACTGAATAAATATTTATAAAATGCCTACTATGTACCAGGAAATAAGGGTTTAGAGATGAGTAAATAGACATGAGAAAATAGCTGTCATTAAAATCTCAAAAGCCATGAAATAGAACTATAGGAGTCATTTCAGAAGGCCCACTCGGAGGGTGGTATGGTGCTAAGATTGGTTGGCTCTCTTGGTAGGGGGCCATTGCCATGCTGATAAGAACAATTATTTGTACCTGCACGAATCACATAGCATTCATTCATTCTAGAGCCACAAGCTGTGTTTCCAGTCTTGCTGTGGGACATAGAGGTAAAATCTTAATGGACGAATATACATCATTCATTCACAACTCTAAGGAAAACCATCCAAAGTGTCCTTGTTTTGTTAGGGGCCAAGTCCTAGCATCTCTCTGAGTAGGAGGGAACTTCCCCAGCTTGTCCGTGTGTAAGCAAGGAGGTATTTGTTTAATGATATATTTGGTCTTTAAATGTCTCCGTTCCACAAGTGCACAATGTCAAAACGTAACCCTGATGCATCCCGTCCCAACATCTTCCTTGTGTTTTTCTTGGTTTTTATTTTTGTTATTATGGGTTAAGTAATGGTATGTATGCGACACAGTTTTCTGTGCTTAAATCTCTGAGACATAGATGTGACTGAGAATGGTTTCCACTGGGCATTTTCCAGTTAACTCAGTCACCTTGCAGTCCTCCCTGTGACTGCACTTCAGATTGCCATCGCATGGTTGGCATGCCGTGTCGCCACCTACCCATCACCAGTGGGTCCACGGTCACCCGCTCAGGCCGCCGCGAATGATTCAAGTGAAGGGATCGAAGAAATGGGGTCGTTGATATATGGTTTTATAACAAGTTTGAAATTGCTGTTAGTTGTTAATACATTCTTTTATAAAATGTTTTCAGTGTCAGGACTCAAGAAGAAACAGCCCACGCTTGTATAAAAGGAACCAGTGTTTTATTGGAAAAATAACCCACTGACGACACGATTTCAGCACCTTTTCTCATGGTGTTGTCCAGACGTGTTCAGGTTAACACAATTGATGTCAGCTATCGCGTGGTTCTGATGCATTTTACAACTATTGGCACAGTAGTACTGTGTTAGTTTTCTTTTGTTGCTGTAACAGATGACTACAATCTTAGTGGCTTAAAACCACACTTAGGATCAGACAGTCCTGGAGGTCAAGTCCAAACATCAAGGCATCAGCAGGGCTGTGTTCTTTCTGGAGGTTCTAGAATCGAATCCCTTGCCCTTTCCAGATTTTGGATGCCACTGGTGTCACTCTGACTTCTCCCTTTATCATGCCTCCTTGACTCTGGCCCTCTCGAGTCCCTCTTGTAAGAGCTGCCTGGTTACCTTGGGCCAATCTGAATAAGCCAGGACAGTCTCCCCATGTCTGTCTGCACTGGTAATCACATCTGCCCAGTCCCTTTTGCCATGTGAGGTTCTGGGGATTAGGATGTGGACCTGTTTAAGGGGGCGTTTTTTGTCTATTACAGGTATCCAAAATGAAAGCGTCTGAATCATTAAGAATTATTTTAACTAACATTTTAAGTGCTGATTAATGTCAAAGAAGATTGATCATCAAATATTGAACATTTTAAAAAAGGGGGTGGGGGAATATTTTAAGAATCACCCAGGTTGTACAGGGGTGTTTTTCAAATAATATGGGCCCCTAAGAAGACCCTTACGTGATCCACCTGGGGCTTAAATATTACCTCCTCTTTCCCTCCCTTTGTTGAGAATCACTGCCTCTAATGAGAGATGCTATCCACTGGAGCATCTTGTGCAGATGAACCATATGCAGACCCCAAAAGGGTTCAGAACCAGCAAGTTCAGTTTCTGTCCCACCATCAGAAGGTTGGGTCATTAACAGTATTTACATAAGTAATACCCATCGCATTCCAAATGCTAATGATTTCTGACTCTAATGGCGTAATTTACCATGGCCAGTGCTGTTATTTATGATTTCTGTAAAACCTCTCGATAAGTAGACAGTTCTGGGAGACGTTATGATTCGCCTCAATTATCCAGGGTTTTGTTGTTATTTGATAGGTCCGCTTGCCATTTCTGTTTTCTCCCTCTAAAAGGAGCCGACTCTGTCAACCTTGTTGCACACTACAGGGGCATTCTCACAACCCCGTAATGCAGCTGTATTCTCAGGCCCAAATTATGGATTTAGTTACATCTTACTGAATGTATGCAGGAACTTAATTTTTAAAAAGTGTCATAATAACAGTGCCAAAACATGACTTTTGTAAGGAAAATGAAAGCAAAGCCACTATATTTAGAGTAGGAATTCTTAGATTAGAACCTTAACTTTTGGAATATGAATATCAGTTCTGAAATTGTTTTTGTTCCCCATTAAGATCCGCAGTCTATTGCTGGAAGCAGCCAGAAGTCTTGGCTGTCTATTGAAAGGACAATGTGTATATATTGCATTAGAAGGAAGAAAGTCTATCTTAATAAGCATACCCCATTAGACTTTACGCAAAGATCCCCCGAGTGTGTGTCGGATAGCAATGGGATTTTAAAGGTAGGAGTGGTCATCACTGAGCTTGTGAAATATCTTTCCCATAGTAATTGGCCACTCGCTGAGAGAAACTATAGTGCCTTTGACTTACTTACAACTTTCTGTTGCCAATGCAAATATTTCAGTTTCCTTGCTGTCCAAGAAATGTACATTTTTATCTTATTACTTCATATAGTTACTGAATCCTAAAAAAATAAAGAGTCATTTTAACATCTTTTCCCAGGAGAACCTTTTTTCCCCCAAGGATCTGCATGTTGAGTTGCTTGTATTGCAAGCCATCAATTTCTGACTGTTGAAACAACCTTGTAGTAACATACTGAATGCGGTGCCCTCATGCCAAAGACGCAACTCAAGAAATCCTGAGGAGCGTTTGGGTGCCAGATTCTCCTTTGCAGTTATTCATAGGAATGTCTTGAGTGTGGAGCCGTCTCCTCATTGCTTGAAGTTCTCATAAAATGATGTGATCTCTGTTTACATTGATAGGTCATGAGGAGGAGCATGTCTAGCACATGAAAAATAAGAATTATCTCAAACCTTTAATGCCAGAAAACAGTGATTTAAAGAACCACGGTCTAAATTGCAACACCGATTTCTTTCTTCCTCTTATAGATTTTAAAAGATAAACTATATAGCTTCACTGAGGGTCAAGGACTGTGTCTGTCTTGTTTCCTGTGGCACCCCAAGGTCTAGCACATAGTAGGTGCTCCTTAAATATCTGTTGACTGCCTAATTGAGTAATGTTAGTGACACCTGCTCTATTTATGTCACCTGAGTTTTAATTACATGTTAGAAATCATGCAGTCATCTCTTTAGTCTTTAACATTTATGAGCTTCAATTTCCTCCTATGATTAATTATATATTATATTATATTA